>JADDOH010008063.1:0-93814 GCA_016648135.1 Agrypnia vestita | reverse complement strand
AGGTGACTTCAATGCACGCTCTCCTCTTTGGGGTGACCGTTGCCCGGATGGCCTCGGTGGTGTGCGCAGGAGCACTGTTGAGGATCTCATTGCCTCAACAGGGCTCCATATTGTGAACACTCCTGGGCATATGAGCACGTTTCACAGCGCCAATGGGGAGAGCTGGATTGACATCACATTATGCACTAATAATGTAGTCGGGCTGATTCGGGACTGGAGGGTGTCGGACTGCGAGGTTGCTACCGAGCACCGTCTGATATCCTTTAGAATTGATAAAAGCCCCCCCGACATTCCCAGAAATGAAAGAAGATTCCGAACAAGGAACGCGAACTGGGAAGAGTTTGAGATTTGTTTGAAAGAAGAATTACGTGACTTATACGAAAGGTGCATAACTGAACCATCCCGGGTAGGTGATTGGTTTAATTGCGCTGTTGTCAGGGCGGCTGACCGATCTCTTGGACGCACCAGACCAGGTAAACCAAGGCCCCTTGGTGGACAGGTGAATTATACAGATTACGGGTCGTTTATCGTCGTGCATACCGTCGACGCGGTGCGTTGAGACGTGATGATATAGATGCTGTTGGGAGGCAAGCCTTGTCTGAGGCTCTGAGAATAGCACGCTCCGAATATTCTGCTGCTATAAGAACGGCAAAAAGAGAATCCTGGACAAAGTGGGTCACGGAGATGGGAAACGCCGATCCTTGGAAGATTACAGGGCTCATTGGCGGTGCCGGTAAGGGGTCGGCTCGGGTACTCTCCGGGATACTCCTTGTAGAGTCAACCACGACTGGCCTCGCCGACACCGTTAGAGGACTTCTGGACAAACTGGTTCCGCGGCATGACGCTGGGCGGGATACCGACCATCATAGGCAAGTCCGATTGATGGCTGGGGTCCCATCCAGTCTCATGCTGAATGACAGCAGTGATCCGCCCTTGGTAACGGTGGCTGAGGTTGACAGCGTTATAAGGAACCTTGGTGCGACGAAGGCTCCGGGCGTGGACAGGATCACCGGTGTGATTATCAAACAAGTGTGGAAGATTGCCAAACCAGAGGTGGTATGCATGTTTAATGCATGCATAGGTGCGAGAACGTTCCCAGAATCTTGGAAGGATGGCCTGCTGTGTGTCATCCCAAAAAACAACGGTAAACTGCGGTCAGACCCAGGAGCGTATCGGCCTATCACGCTCCTTCCCGGTATCGGGAAGGTGTACGAGACTCTGATTCGCAACAGGCTTGAGATAACACTCTCGCCTGCCTGCGACCGGCAGTTTGGCTTTGTTAGAGGGATGTCCACGGAGCACGCCATTTTATATACACAGGACTGGGTTGGCAATGTGTCCACGAAGTACGCTATGGGTGTTTTTCTGGACATATCCGGAGCGTTTGACAATGCATGGTGGGATATGATCCTGACCAAGCTGAAGGTGAGGCTGTGCCCTAGGTATCTCTTAGAAATATTGAAGAGCTACCTAAGTGGCAGACACGCTACCTTGAGCTATGGCGGGACAAGTGTCACCAGAGACACGGATATGGGCTGCCCACAGGGCTCTGTGCTCGGCCCAACTCTGTGGAAGATTCTCTTTGACGATCTTCTTCTTCTGCCTTTGCCATGTGGTTGCACACTGATCGCATACGCGGATGACGCTCTGCTACTGGTGTCTGGTGAGAGTCGGCGCGAATTAGAGCGTAAGGCAAACAAGGCACTTGGAATGATCAGCGACTGGTGCATAAGAAACAAGCTGACTCTCGCGCCTCAAAAGACTGTCGCCATGATGTTACGGGGTCGCTTCGAGAGGGACCCGATAATAAAATTGAACGGACAAAAAGTTAAATTCGAGAATATAGTTAAGTACTTGGGTGTCTGGATGGACACGTCGGGCTCCTTCCTGGCGCACGTCAAGGCGGTGTCTGAAAGAGCCTCAAACTTTTTCTTATTGGTTAAACGTGTCAGTGTTGCGGACTGGGGACTGAGGTCTCCGGCGGTGCGCCGGATATATCGGGCGGTGTACGTGAGTCAAATCACGTACGCGGCCCGTGTCTGGGCGCACCGTTTGGACACTCTGGTCATATCGTCGGCCCTGAATCGATGACAGCGAATTCCTCTATTTGCCCTGACTGGGGCATATCGGACAACATCGAGTGCAGCGTTGCCTGTGTTGGCCGACGTGCTGCCGGCTGACTTGCAGGTAATAGAGGCCAAGGCTCGGGGCTCTCTGAGGCAAGGGCTGGATATTGAACTATATGGTTAGATATTCAGCCCTTCGGATACTAGATACTGGGAAATGTGCGAGAGGGTTAGAACGGTTATGTTGCGAAAGTGGCAAGAGAGATGGGACGCGGCCACCCAGGGGAGATGGGCTTACTCCTTTCTCCATAGAGTTGCCGCATGCGACATGGGCAAGGTGGGTCCTCCGGAGCTTGACCACTATGCTATGCAGCTCATCGCGGGCCATGGTGAGTTTAGGAGCAAATTGTTTGATATTGGACTCGCTGAGGACCCGTGGTGTGCTTGCGGGCATGTGAGACAGACTCCGGGGCACATTCTTTGGGAGTGCTCGATGTGAATGACGCGAGAGAGGAGATGCTAAGCGAGTTGGAAGGAGTGGGGCATCGTTCACCTAGGAACGATGACCTCATTAAAAAAGGTAATAATCTCAGACTCTTTCGAGCCTCTTCCCGGACGTGGATGTCGCGCTGGGATCTGCTTCGTGGGTGAGCTATCTGCTATGACCGTGGATCCTGCAGGCGTCAAGAACTGAACTCCTATCCTTTTGTATGCGTCCCTCCCTGTTGGGAGTGTCGTTTAAATCCAAAAAACCCACATATCCACTGTCCCTTCCACCAGATCCTTCTCTCCAACTTCTTGTGTGACGGCTCCACTGTCGTATGCTTTGTGTATCACTACTCTGCTTCTTTTCTAACCTGTTTTTATATCTTAATTTTCTTTTCTTGGATAATTTATGATACTATTTTGTTGCTATTTTTGCTTATGAATTTAACCTGTTTTCTTCCTCGCTTATACTGTTTTATGTTACTATTTTGCTATCTTCTTTTTATTTTGATTTTGTATTTAACCTGATTTTATTTCTATTTTTCTTTGCTTTTGTTTTTCTACTTCTGATCTTTATGCCGCTGCACAAATCTATTTCTTTTATATGCTTTTAATTTTCTTGTATTTGTATTTGATTTAATAAAGAAAGTTCTTGGTGGAGGGGACAACGAATGGGTTTTTTGCTGCCAGAACCTTACGGCGTTCGCCCTATACACGGGCGCCGCACGGGGATGGCTTTAAATAAGAAAAATGTCAACCTGGCGACGCAAGAGTAGGGCCGATATGGGAGCCGTCGGCTCATAGAACGGCCCTGGGAAAGTGGTGGGTCCCCATTCGTTGTTAATTATGTATGTACACTAAAGTCAATATAATTAGCAACCATTTGAATAGATTTTTCTGCATTGCACTGCTTAGTTTGTTATTTTTTTAGTGATACTTATGTGATGTTATTCTAGTCAAAGCGTAGTATGGAATAAACCGTGTACTGGGACCAGAAGACACAGACAAAGAAAAACTTTTTAGAGTGCAGACTAAGGTGAAAGATATCATTGTCACTGTTAAAAAGCGCACGTGAAAATATGCGGCTCATATTTCAAGACCCACAAGATATTTACGAATAAAAGACGACTTAGAAGTCGTTCCGTCTCAATGGATAAGTGAAATTGTTGGAGCAGTGGATGTGAAATAGCAGATTTATGCAGGGGCCTATATTCAGCAGTGATGATTATGTGATTAATATTTTTTTGATAGAGATATGAAAAAAATGCGTGTGACCTAAATATTATTCCTATTTTCAAAATAAACTAAACTATCGTGTTATGAAAATAGAACCAACTTGCTGGTGTCCAGGAATGGAGCTCGAACTACTTACTGTTAGATCACTAGGCGGGCGTTATGACTACTACACCAACAAGCCACTATTATTAATTAAATAAATATTAATATAACTAAAATAATTTTAAAGTAAAATAATTACATTGATAACACTGTACACAATAATCTAAATGTCGGACGTAGCCGGGTAGTAAAAATTCTTCGTAAATCAGTCTTTGAAAAAATATTTAAATATACAATTTATGTGTATTTGCCTCCGGTCTCGAAAGTGTTGAAGCGCTTGTAAGCTACGTGACAACTTGTTACAAAATGCAATGGTGCTTTCGTGACGTCAGTGCATTAATGAATGCAATTTCCCACACCTCCAGCTCCAAACTTTCTGCGCTCGTTCCGAAGCTTTCGTTACCATACTGCTGCGATTGCAACTAAAGGGGTTAAACGTTATTCGAAAATGTGCCTTATGGACACGGGACAATTGAGGTTTATTTGTTTGAATGCTAACCAGTGTTTGTTTGAGTTTGGCTATGCAATTACTAGCTCTGATATTACTGCGGTTCTGAGCGCTCTGAGCGCCGATGGAGCGTTCGGCTCTTCCGCGCCAGATTATATTTTATTCTTTTGTCCGAGTTATTTCCGATTGTAAAATTGCCAAAATGCATTAGCTCAAATTAGGCTACCAAATTAAATTATGAATCCGTTCTTCACCTTTATTATTAAATTCGTATTTATCAACAGTACAAACGATGCCGTATACACAATGCCGTCGGTGTATTTTGACATTTCACGTCGATTAAAAAAATACATACTAAAAGGAGTAGTTAAATAGTAATTATAATAATTTATTCCCGACAGCACGCTTGTACAATACAATGTTTTCCATTAGATTTACATATCAGAAAACCAAAATTTTTTATGTAATGAAATTAATTTTTGTAGATTAAGAATAAAACATAATTAATCTCAAGGAAATAATATTAATAATAATACACAATTAAATCAAATATGATTATTGTACAAAATGGAATCCTGCTTCAATTTTATAATAGGTACATTATTATTTTAGGGGCAGGTACACAATATTATTATAATGTGTACATTAAATTACAATAATTTACAACAAATTTTATTGTTTAAGATTAATGTAGTAATAGTTAGCACTGTTAGATATGTATGAAATACTTAATATTCTTTGATGAATAAAGCAACAGTATATGTACATATTGTCAAATGTAAAGCAGCAGTACGTGTGTCGTCCAGCTACATATTTTAAAGTTTATCTACATTTACATATGTCAAATTTTATTTTTAATAAAAAAGTTATAGGTATATTGAACCAAAAAATATCAAAAGAATATTTTGAGAATAAAAATAAAGTAATAATAAGTCGAGAGACTAAGTTTTCATAAAAATATATAAATTATTTTTACTAAACTCTAGATTTTGGTCTAGTAGAGAAGTATAGAGTTCTGTTTTTAAAGTTTTGTAAAAAAGGATTCCAGTTTTTATTTAAAAAAATATTTTTCTTTTTAATTTATATCTATAAACGTAGAGTATTAAAGCAATGGCAGCGATATCCAAAAACATTTTAATGTAGTCATCGAAGATTACTACTTTATAATGCACTGAATTCGAAATTTTTAAGGAAGCACAGCCTATAAATTTATAGGAAACATGATTTTGAAGGGATAGATGCATAAAATCTAGAATTATGTGCATTTTAAATTAGCTATCCTCAGTGACTGCGTACAAATAAGTTTTTTTTTTGATATTGCTGCCTTTTGCTTTTATGCTCACATTATTATCTAAATTTATAAAAAGAAAAATATGGCTCATAAATAGAATACAAGCAGAAGACATATACTAGCATTTCAAATTAGGAAAAAAATTAATAATTAAATAAAAACGACTTTACGGTGTACACCACTAAATATTTCTTTTCTTTATGCATTATGAATAAACACCTCTACAAGTTTCGGGAACGAAGTTCCCTTCCTCAGGAGGGTACAATGTATACGACACAACGTAAAAAATTTTACATTGGCAAAATCGTACCATCAAATTTACTAAAGTAGCGAAGGTTAAATTTAAATGTGCGAGAAACAACAAAACTAATTAATCTGTACTTTTGAAATCCTATTAAGAAATACTTACTTTGAGATTTGGAAATAATACCCCTTGAGATGTAATCAGAAATTATGAAAATTTTGAACAAAGATTGTTTAACCAGCTAGTAGACAGTCATACCAACTATGTTCGTTTCTAAGCGATGATGTGGTTAAAATTTGAGTAAAGCAGGCGATGTGATATATTGGTGTAATCCGTTACAGAGTGACTTCAAACAATATTATATAAATTACAGTGAAATCCTAGCATTTAGCTCGGATTTTATAGAGTATTGTATAGCTACAACTACAAGGATATTTTATATCAACATATTTCATATTCCTGCTAACGGATTTCAGTCCTAAAATTGTTATACGATTTCGGTAGCAGATATTTGGTTTACCAGTAAAGTGATGAAAAAACTCTTATTGTAAGTTATTAAAAATCTCTAGAAATAGAAGTAGAATAAGTTGCCATGAAAATATTTATTATAAGAATTGGCAGTTGGCGGCATCAAGAAGTGCTAGTCATCTAGCGGGAGCCTTTATAATATATATATAAGGGTAAATATACTGATTGAATTAAAATTTTCGTCTTGTTTGTCTAATTCATGCCTTACCATATATTTCTTATCTCTTATAGGAACGAAGCGTTCCCTTCCATATGCTACATATGTGCCTTTTTTGTTTCTTGCTACACAAATGCAATATTGGGGTACCTTTATCACGTTAAAAAGTGACCCAAAGTGGATACCGTTCCAAATGAAAGAGATGTCAATGGCAAGATGATCTTCACCCTAAAATTGAATTTATTGATGCATGTGTCATAACCTATTCTCTTGGATTTATGAAACGATGGAGATACATTGGAAAAGGCAGCAATTGCGCTATTTCTTTCTTATGGAGGCTCGACTAAGCCACTAGGATCATCATATTTAAATTATTTAATAAAGTATTTCTCGTTATCTGAATATTTATTTCACGAGGGGTGCAGAAGATGAGACCGGTTAAAGGTAATATGCAATTCCAAGTGCATAAATCGGTATTCTCATGTTCTGTTGCTATAGCTGTCGATGTAGAGGCTGACTTTGAACCTCTCATACAACAGACAGTATCAAAGCATCATCAAAATATTACATTACAACAAAATTACTTAAAACTATCGTGGAGGCTTGCATTTGTTTCAGAAAGATATCTTAGAGTAATGATTCTTATCTCCATAATTCAAACAACAATAACATGATTAGTTATTTAGCTTGACATTGAGAAATTATGAGATTAGACAGTCGCGTTGTTAGAATTAAAGAGAACTCGCATGAATGTACTTGTTATGGAAATGTATTGAAGTTCGTCGAAAACTGCGAGAGTTGTAACTGGCTGGAAGGCCGCAGAAGGAAAGGAAAGAAAACTGCCCACGGCTAGTTATAGCGACAAACACCGTGCGGTGCAAGCTTAGCTTGTTCTCCATAGATGGCATCCGCTGTCCATCTCACCATAAAACTATAATAAGTACCTCTTGTACTAGTATACCCCTAAGAATTCAGAATTCTCACTTTTCAATTGACATATATATGTATATAATTAGTATCAAATCATACTGTGAGAAGATTATGCACATATAATATAGTCATATAGGTATATACACAACATTTTCATCTCTTAGGACACGATTACATATGATGTGGTCATGGAAAGAAGATGTGATTAATAGTGATATAGTGCTAAATGTTTAGAAAAAGTTGTCTTAAAAAGTATTTTAGTCAATTATTCAATTTCACACCTCATTTATGAAGATATTTACTCCTATGTATACAGTGTTTTAGTTCATTATAAAAATGGATTAAAATGAATTTGCCAGAAGACAAGAAATGATAACAATAATTTTAAGAACGTCCACTTTGCATGGGTTCCTAATTAAAGGGAGATGAGAAAATTTGGATAAAAATCAATTGTAATCCATTTTTTAAAATATTATTTTATGTTTTCACTATATCATCATATTAAATTATATTCCGTCTATAAATTAATTCGTACATTAATTAAAGTATAATTATTCAATATATTAAAATACAACATAACTAGTATTAAAATATTTATAAAATGCAACTCTTTAACCTACTCGAATGGAAGACAAAATTCTGTATTTAGGTTTGTTACTAATTACACCAGATTATGACAGACTACTTCACTGAAAACAAAAGTAATGATAAAACAGCTCAAGGTGTGTGTATTACAAATTTTAATTTTAAAAAATATATAATTTTATATTCCGGATATTATGAATACAAAAATGATTGGTACGAAAGTACTGTAATAAATTAAAAATCATTAATTATTTTTGCTGGAACGTAAATATTATTTACGGCCGATGCGAAATTACTTACTTTACCAAAATGCCTGGGGCTTAATAATAATTTATGGTTATTGGAGTGAATCTTGGATTTTCTTCAGCGCTTTTCACCACAGTAATTGTTACTGGACACCGGCCTCGATCGAAATACAATCTCGATCTTGATGAATAATTTCCCGTCATTATTTATCACGAAAATGTATGGGTGTATAATATTGCGGAGGGAAATTTAGTATGTTCTCATTAAAGGATGGGTTTAAGTTCGTGACAAAGTTTAAAAGACATTAAAAGTTTAGAATAATGTGCATTTTTAAGGTTTAAGCTTCTCAATTTATTTTCATTGTCTTGGTTTTAATAAAAAAAGTATTTTTAATGAGAAAAAGGACAAACATTCTAAGGTTCTATAAAATCTAACAATTTTATCCATATGTATTTTCACATCCATATATGTTTAACCGAAAAGTTGTTTGTTCATTTAACTATGTTACGGAGATGATTCTTTTACATTTTGCATTTTTTTATCAGATTTCTAATTAAGCTTAGTATTACGCTATTGCCAGAGATGATATTCTCGAAGTTATCTCGAATTGAGTTTAATAAGCTTGAGTAAATCACGTAGAATTATTGTGGCTTCATCGGGAATCGAATCCGGAACCGCCGGTATGAGAAGCCAGAGTCACGTTCACTGGGCTACGATACCTTTCTTTCAAATACACTTTAATATACGACTATCGGGAAGTCGGCCCACATCCGCTAGAAACAACTCCAGAATCGCTTCTACTTTATTCATTTCCACCTTCGTGTAAAAATTTTTCCTGTTCATTTTTTAAAAATAATTATTATCACAACCACGTGCATAGTATCTCTTTTAGATATTTAATAAAAAACTAGCAGGCTGTACACCCGTGAAAAATCACGGGTCATAATAATTGCAGGATTTTGAAGCTGAATATTCATGAAAAGAAAACCACTTGATTTTTAAATAAACTTTATTCGCTTAAAACTAAAACTAAATATAAAAACCATGTAATTTAAACAACCCTTGCGTGTTGCTTTAGCCGCGCGCTGATTGCGTGTCACACTCTAATTTTCTCAAATTGTGATTCGAGCAAGTTGCGGACGTTACGGACCGACGACAGACAACGAAATAATTAAATTAAGATCATTAATTCAGACGCACTAAAACATAATATTATGAGGTTAACAAACTTAACCTCAAAATATTATGAACAAAGCCTGGCACATTTGGTATTGGTTATTTATTAACATTATTTTTGTATAATTTTAGTATCAAAAAAGTTTTGTACTTCTGATCAAAAAATTATAGGTTGTTAAATGAAGTAAAAATAATAGTTGATTATCATAGGCGTACAATTTTCAATTAAGCTTTCGAAATGTATTATAAAAAATGCTTTTGTTAGCTCTAATTAAAAACATAAAATATATTAAATAATTTTTTTTTAATATTATTCAATGCCTTACTAAAAATAACATTCCAATTTAAATTAAAAAACTTTTTATTCTAGAGAGAATAAGGAAGTTGAACTGAAATATTTTTAAGAGATGCTAAGAGGTAGGTTTATTTAAAATTAACTAAAAAATACCATAACAAGGCATAGAAAAATGCGTAAAATTATAATGATTCACATTTTTTTGAAACGTGAATAATTTTAATATTTAATGATTTTTATAATTAACTTAGTATTTAACCACTCCAGTTTCTTAATTAACCTCTGTTTAATTTTTTTATTATAAATAATAGAAGTACTATTAGTCTTCATTTACTGTAATAAAGTATATAACAATTTTTAAAACATTTGCATTATTAAGTTCTTATTTCTTAGCAGGTTACCGTATTAAAATATTTGATAAAATGTAATATTTTTCATAATCAACTTATCATGTACATTATCCCACAACTAAAGTCCATTATCTCAATTATTGATGTGCTCATGTGATCAAGTGGTAAGGCCACCAAGTTAGTCGTTTTGTCAAAGCACAAGCATTTATTTTTGTTTGAAAATGATAATGTTGATGCGTCGTGCGCACGCTATTAAACACTATTGAAAAAATATTCTAGGTTGACTATTTAGCAACTGCTTGGAAAGAAAGCAGTAAGAATAACTTGTATCCGTGCTTACATTTTTTATTTATTTATTTGTATTATACAGATATAGATATATTCTTTTACAACGCCCCACTAGATTAAACCTGTTCTGAGGCAATTATAATTAACAATTTAATATTTACATAATAAAATACATTAATATAAAACAATAGAAAAGAAAAATATATACCAAAAAAACATGTCAAAAAAAGCATATCTACATATTTTAAAAATACGTACTAAACGCAATTTTTTTTCAGTGTCACCGTTCTTTACGCATTGTAATTTATATATGTTTTGTACTTATTTATTTACCTTATTTCCATGGCACGAGAATTATTTTTGAAATGATAAGCAAGGTAACACTGGAATTAAACAAAAAAATCAACTGTTTCAAAAATATTTTTTCTTCTGTATGAATGCTTGAACTTTGTGGTGACATTATTATTAAAATAAAACAGAAAATCACTTTGTTTTCACCACTTTATTAGATTGAACAATCTTCATGTTTCGAGAACAATGTTCTCTGCTTCAGGATTATTGGTGTACCAATATCGAATATTTTTCCACTTAACATTCCATCCTCTCCAGATGACCCATAACAATTAACACCTCTGACACCCCTCCCCTATCCTCACCCATCCATTCACCATAACACATTTTTAGTACACCAATAATCCTGAAGAAGAGAACATTGTTCTCTAAACTTGCTTAATCTAAAAAAGTGATTTGTGTTTTATTTTTTAAAAAATCAGTTCAAAAGAAAGATAAAACGTATTGATATTAGATAATTCTGCTGCTTTGCCTAATAAACTTTATCATTTATTTACTTGTGAGGTAATTGCTGGTACTCAAGAGTATTCATAATTATAAAAGGATGTAAAAGAATTTAGATTATAATAAAAAATAAAATTTTATTCACAATTCAAATTTAAACAAAGTTTTGTTATACCATTAACGTTTTTGTGATAATTATTATACATTCTTTATTCTTGTATTACATATATCTATTTGATTTTAAAATCACAATCCTTTATAAAGACGCGAATCCGATAACTTTTGAACGCTCTGATATGATAACGTCGGTAGCAATCGGCCATTGAGTTCTACGTACAAAATACAATACACAACAAATGACAGCTCACTCCACACTATCTTTGCAATGTCATTTACGAAAGTTTGGAGATAAAAGTTTTAACCACGAGCAGGTAGGCGCCCTTAAAAAAGGCGCAGTGACAGCGCTCGTTACCAAGTTAAAAAATGGATACTCTACCAGCACCATCTGTTATCCACCGCTTTAAATATATTTGTAGGGAAATAAAGTTTTAATAAATCTACATAGTTTTAAATCAATCAATCATATATATATATATAGAAAGAAACCCGTGTTTCCCTACCCGCCAAGTTTTCTCCACAACCAGCTACAACTACCCACCGGTGGCTATGGTGGTGGATAGCCCTTGGTGGCACATCAAACATATGCAAGTTTGGTGGGGGTGACTGTGCGTGGTTGGGAGTGGGTGACGAAAATGTGCCTTTTAAAACATTTTTTTTATTATAAGGACGCAAAAACTTCAGATTGTTTCAAAATAGGCGCGCCAACTGTGCCGGTGAGTCTAGAAGGTTCCGGAAAAAAGTTCTGGAAGGAGAAGGTTCTAGAAAATTCCCGAAAATTCTAAACAGAGTGGCGGAATGTGTCGGTGTATCTAGAGGGTTCCTGTACATTCGATAAATTTCTTGAAAAGACCACAGTGAATTGTGAAAAGTTTTTATATTCCTAATAGTTTTAGAGTATCTATATTATAAAGTAAGAGTAAAAATTAAAATGTACTAATAAATAATGTAATGAAATCCTTGCGTTTAAACTATTTATACAGTTTTGCAAGAATTTTAAAAATTAGATGGCAACAATAAATAAAAATATAAAATAAGGAAAAATTTTGTTAATAGATCAATTTCAAATCTGGAAGGAGAATGTTCTAGAAGGTTCGCGAAAGTTCTATGACGGTGCAAACAGTGTACTAAAAATTAACGCGTGCGAAGCCGCGCGGGCACAGCTAGTATCATGTTATCACGGAATAACCCAGGTTTGATGAGCTTGAAAAAGTATAATATCAAGAGGGTAAGAGAGTTCTAGATCAAGTTTTTTACTTTAATCTTGGAATGAAATTTAAGCCTTCCAGACCTAAAAATCTGGTCAGTTAAGATTCTCTTTGTGCGGGCTTACGATATAATATGAAGTAAATCACGACGTGCATTTTTAAAACTTCTTTTAAGCTATTTTCAAAAAGAAGAAAAAGAAAATGTAAGCCAAGCCTCAGTTGAAAAGTCATGCCATGTCCAAGACCACGGCACCACTTTTCCTGTTTTATAAATAAAAATATGTAAAAGTTTTTGCCGTATTATTTTCAAAAAGCTTTCTGAAAAGCGCTTGGGCGACAGGCGTATTTATTATTAAAGGATTCAAAATAAGAACTCGATTTGGCCCATTCTCTTCTCTTTGAATGGGTTTTTTCCCAGTTAGCGGTTTTTCTAATTTTTATTATGTGCGATCCGGCGCATTGTAAGCTAGTTCTGTTTGACAACATTGTAGAGCCTTTAAGAAGAAGATGGACCGTTCTGGTCTGTAAGCATTAGCTGTCATATCGGCTCTACACTTTCGCCACCCATGTTCGGCATTTTTTAATGCTAAAGCGGTCATACTCACCGTCCCTCTGACACTCATGGGAATGCGAGTGGGACGGGAAGGTATCCACACAAAACCTCTTGCCCGTCTTATTTGTCGTTTTATGAGTGAAAACTCCCATATCGGTCCTACCCATACGTCGCCAGGTTGACAATTTTTTACTCGAAAGGCCATCTCCGTGTCACGTCGTGTAAAGGGCGATTGCGACCCGGAGAGACCTGCAAAAGTCCATTCACTGTACCTCCTTCACATAACACACTTTATTGTAAATTATGAAAGAAAGAAAAGAAAAGCATAAAATACAATACTGTGGGTAATTTCTCCGTAAACTGTGGACCCGTGGACTTGAACTCCGCCTTTAAGTGTGATCCTTGTCTTGTCCTTCCCTATTAGGGAGTGTGTCCTTTCCTCAGACGTCCCCTCACTGTCCTCCTTCCCACCCGAATTCTATATTTACTCTTTTACCATGATCTATTGTTATATTTTAAATGAATTTTCTTTTTCCATGTTTGCTATATGTTATCTACTGCACACTGTGTCAAAACCTCATTTCGTCAATCAAAGGAACTAAGCACATTTTTCACTGGACCTTTTATATCTAAAAACATCATTTTCTGCCGGTTTCAGTTAGTTATCCATGTCAATCAAATGTTACATTTTATCTTATATCTCATTATATTTTTCTTATATTTAATGTCCCTTAAATAATAATGAAAACATTTGCTAATAGATCATTTGAGTTTTGTTATAGTATGATGCCTTGTTACGATGTAACGTGAATTAACAGAAGTGTCTGCCCTTTCATAGGTAATTACATAATTACAGTTTCAATTTGGTACCTTGTGTGGATAATACGCTCGAGTTGGTACTTAACAATACCAGTCAAAAGTAATTGTAAATTGTTTGGGACCTAACTTTAAACTGTTCCTACTTATAAACGAAATAATAATAACGCAATAACAGCGAATTCGCCGTATATAGGGAGTTTTGAATTTAATTCACTTAAACACGCCATGTCTTCAAAACAACTACCTTAATAGGAGAAAACGGAATTTGAAATTTGCACCATGCAAACACCGGGGTTTTATTTTATATCACATTCTTTGAATACATCTTGGAAGTTATTAAATTCTCATTTTTTGTTAAAGTTTAATTTGATTCATCGAGTCCCCTATTAAAATTTGTTTCAAAATTACATTCCAAAATGTTGTAATATTTCAGGTACTTCTCACCTTTATCTCGTGCTTTATTTTCACCTTACGTTTATATTTACATTTTTTGAACAACGAGATTTTTGTGGCGCCAAGTATTGATTATGGTACCCTTCACAAGCAAAGCCAGTGATTTGTCATCTTAGCTACTTCGCCAATATACTGCGGTGCCAAATTATGATGAAAGTATATAATGCGGATATTTTTATTAAATTTGAAAGCATTGATTTGAATTTTTGATAATATCTTCATAATTTCAAATTTTAATGATGATTTCCTGATTAATCAACGTTCTTCACTAATAAACGATTTAGAATAATTATATAGCACTAAGGAAATAAAACAAGAATATGAGAGTTGGAAGAATGCATAGAATTTCACATCCTTATGCACATTTTTTTATATTCAAAGCCACATTTGAAGCCTGAATAGGTGTGATATTATGAGCTATCGTAATGGATAGTACTCCGATAAACTGCGCCTACTGTTCCATTTTAAGGTGGACAAATGTATTGTGAACGTTCTCAGCATCCGTTGGCAAAAATCAAGACGAGATGTGGAATAATTTTCCGATTTCTGTGATCCCTCCTTCTCACTTCCCCAGGAATCAGATTAATCTTAAAGTCCTCCAGCAGCCTTCCTCTCATACAGCATCCACTCCTATGGTGGCATGGACTCCTCCCATGCATAGGGTGGGTCCTTTGCGTGGGTTTATATAAAATATGTATAAATATATTTCCTTCATCCAAGTACCTATTGTAGGGGTTTGTGAATTATTTTAAATCCGCTAAATTTAATTACGCTAACATCCAGTCACTGTTTTTCTTCTTTGTTTTTTTTTAAACACTGAGTAGAGTTGAAATGGGTAGAATATTTAAACATTTTTATATGCCACCTTTAATTTTTAATCAGTTTAATGTCTCTGATCTAATGTGATCTCGCTCCTATATCATAATATCTGACAGCAGAATGTAAAAACTAAAAACTGTTATTTATTACACCTTCACTATATCATACACCACGTACACTATATATATATATATATATACACCATGTTCGTTACTTTATTAACAATACGAAAACCATGTGACGTCATTATTAGATATTATCGAAGCTATCAAATGAACTATTAATGATAATGCGCTATTGGAACGATATTTTTCGTCAGCTATTTGAGATATTAAAATATTTTTTAGTGTTCAAATCGGACGATTAGGGCATTCTGGATATATTTGTGTTTTTATTTACTTAAATTAATTCAAAATTACATTAATATTTCAATTAAATGCTTTTTTTGTTCTCAATTGTTCTCAATATATAATTTACTAATGCTTTCTTTTATGTTAATAATTGCTTTAATACTTACTTTTTCTCTTCGAACCATATTTTTGTCACTCTGTTTGCCCTATTTATTTATTTAAATAATCCTAGCTATATTTATTTATATACCTTGCCTATAATTTACTTGCATATGATAATTTCTGTTTATATATCCATATCCTCTTATATTTTATATATCGCTTGTATCATAATTAAATATATGTTTACTTATATGGATTGTGTGAGACTGCACCAACCTCCACACATACTGGAATAAAAGTTTTTATTATTATTATTATACAAGTAATAACTAACTATCCTAGTATTTAAAAAGATTTCCTAAAATATGTCTTTCACAATGATGCAAAACAGATCATCTCACCAATGCCTGCTAAGATCACGATCTTGGAACCTCTCAGTCAAGTTTCCTTTGGCCACCGCTACCGGAAGAGGCCGATAAATTGGTTAGAATTGTATTGTGAACTTCCTACAGTTGGCGTCGTTTGCACATTAATTTTGGCGTTGGCTTTCTATTGCGAAGTCCGGAATTCCCTCGACGTATTTTTTGAAGCAACACTTAACTAAACCGGCAATATCTTCCGTAATTACACGTTAAGCCTCGGAAATACAATCGTGATTAAAAGATCGGCCTCTCATTGTGAATGCAAAAGATATATTTATCGTGATGAATTTAGAGCGCCGAGGGCGAATGATAATTTCCCAATCAGCTTGATGGAGGTACCATTAATTATACAGGGGTGTTTTCCTAGCGGCGGGGAGAGACGCGTTGTTATTTCTCCATCCGTGCGAAGGGAATATTTTTCTATTTTTTTATACTTCAGTTAACGAAATAAATATGAATAATAAATAGCCAATAGGAATTAAAATATGAATGGAAGTGAGGACTAGAATTAGCAAAAAAATAACGAAAGTTGTTTGTGTTTCGTAATCGCCGCGCGCGGGCCGCGCCACGATTTCGATTGATTTGGCTGGCACCCTATGTGTTCTGCGCCAATCGCTAGCCACGATTTTTAAAAATCCGCCCAGTGACAGTTGAAATGCGTGTCAGATGTCGTTTTCGGTGAGAACCGACATTCCTCTTCGTGTGTGTTCAAGATCAGTTCAACTTAGCCTTCCGGAAGAGACACACCAACGGATTCGACGAAGCCAGGAGAGTTGCGATTGAAGCGGCACCCGACATACCAGGAAAACCGCAAGTACAATTTGTCCACTGTGTCATAGTTAGCTTTGGCCCAGTGTATCTCGGGTGTCATTTGTTATCAATCATCATCGGCGGCGATTGGAAAGGAAAATCTTTCTTTGTAATATCCGACCCGCGTGCGATGGTGGCGAACCGTCCGTCATCGTACAGCCTGAATGCGGTAGAAATGCGTCTGTTTAGGTGATGTTTAGAAAAATTAAGAATAAACAAATTAGGAACGAATACAGAATTCTTTCTAGCTTATTCGATGGAATAAAAAAGGCTTGCTGCAATGGTTTTGCCATGTAGTACGTATGAACGAAAAAAGTATGGTAAAATAATATTTTAAGTGAATGTCGATGGCAACAGACATTATCAGATAGACCCAATATCGGAGGGCGCACCTGTTAAAATGTAAGATAGTAGATAAAGCAAGAGTGATATGCCAGGACCCAGGACAGAATAGTGTTGCGTTCTATCTTCTTTGCCAACCCCTGAGGGAAACGATAATAAGTTAATTGGTTGAATAAACATATTTTCTGAAGAACATTAACATTATATTATGATGAAACAATGCTAAGTATTAAAAAATTGTAATTATTAATTATTGCAGAATTATGACCTTCTGTGACACGAGAATTATTTTTTTGTATATAGAAATGAGATCCTCTTACATTAAAATTAAGCAACTTTTAAAATACTTTTTAATTTTTCAATTAAAAACGGTAATAAATAACCAACAAAAATAATTTTAACTTTATTATTTTTCGATGCTTATGTGTCTGTATCCTCAAATAAGAACTCACGATGAGGTATTTCATTAAGGCTGGATATTCACTGCAAATGCATATTTTGGCGTTTTTTTTTACAAAAGTGTGAATTTTTATTATTTATTCATATCAGAATGTATATTCTTGACGGCAATTTTTTTAGGGTAATAGCTTAGATAACATTTTTGTTCTTATATAAAAGTAATAAACTGAACATAAGTTACAATAATTATGTAAATATAAGCATTAATCGATAGGCCGCGGTCAAAAAAATCGTTTTTAGTGTCCTAGGCGGAACAAATTTTAATGAATATTTATATGTACGATAAATATGTTTTTTAAACATATAAAGTTTACTGCATTATCTAGAATCCGTATTTAGGTAATTAGAAATGTTAAACATTAATAAAGTTTTAATGTTTTAAATTTGCAATTAAGTTTTTTGTTGATTTTAAAACGCTTTTTATTCATATAAAGAGATCATT
The DNA here is from genome assembly GCA_016648135.1 of Agrypnia vestita. NCBI lineage: Eukaryota > Metazoa > Arthropoda > Insecta > Trichoptera > Phryganeidae > Agrypnia > Agrypnia vestita. The sequence goes on along the minus strand of JADDOH010008063.1, from coordinate 75,695 downwards.
TTATACAAGTATATTCTATTTAGACACATATTTTGAGGCTTTACTCACAAATTAAAAGTTAGTTTTTTTTTATTAAAAACACCTAAATTATTATTTAAAAATAAAAACGCCGCTGCTAACGTTTTTATCGTACCTAACAATAATTGCCATCTTATTCTAGTACGTTTTGAGAGCTTGTGGATATGCGCCTTAAGGACAAGTCGGAAAGAGCAGTGCAGGATTTAGTGATATCAGTGATTTCGATAAAAACTTATAAATGAAGTAATAATTTAAGTATTCTGTAAGCAGTCTCTCCGGATTTGCAAAGTCGTGATTAAAAAAACTTAATAAGGAATGGAAACTTTTATTCAATTTATTTATTGAAACATATTTTATTTTCACGATAACGCTGAAATGTGGTTTACCAACTTTATTGTTTAGGTATACAAGTGCCATTTAAAAAGTTTTTTTGTGGATGGTCGGTAATGTTAGATTCGTAATGAAAACCTTGCGGAATGTTCTTAAATAAACTTTTTTCATCATCTTTATATATTGAGAATATACGGATAAATTATTATAAACTCTCGGACAAGTAGCAAAAAGCATCGAAATATTAACTATGGTACTATAGTGGCCCACCAGAGCTGCTAGAATATCGTCTTCTAGCTATGAAATAATCACAAGGTGAAAGGTAAACTTAGGGGGGCAAACTCTGGGTACATTAAGATTGAAACGGACTCATTCGACATACAGTAACATTTAGGTATAAAGGATGACAAACGGAATTTGTGAATTATACCTATCTGAAATATACCTATACCTTTGATGTGAATGATTTTATATGTTTATATATGCTTAATTCTAACTTATTTATAACATTTATGAATTAAATGTTGTGTTTGTAATGTAAATGTTATATAAAAAAATAAATTGAATTGAAAAAATATTTTTTAAGTCAAACGTGTATTCAAATATTGGCTGTTCTCTTAGTTCCACTATTGCAATCAGCCTCACTCAAGTATTTCGCATAAAAATAATAAATTACTGTGTATGTGAAAAAATCTCCGTTTTTATCTCCGAACTAACTTGATATACTTTAAAACATAAATATTTCATATTAAAATATATAATATAATGAAAAAAATACATCACATATGGATAAAAAAAGTGTTTAAAAAATAAGTTATTGAATAAACAATTTTTATTTAGTAGGTACATAATTACATATTTATTATTTTTATCATTTATCAATTTTCTTTTTACTGTCTATGTTTTTGATTTTTAGAATAAGTATCCTGATGAAGAGATCATTGATTCCGAAGCATGTTGGTATTTTCAACAAATTAGTGGTGTAAAGAAAGTATATTCTTGTTAATTAGATTAATTATTCTTTTGAGTCTCCAATCAGTTAACACGCTACAAACAAAAAAAAAAATATTTTTGATTACTACGCTACCGGTTTCGACATGTCCGTGTCGAAGTTTTTGGTGGTGGGGGTGATTTGTGGGGCGGGAGGGAACATCGTCAATGATGGTGACTTACATGGGGCTGTTTTTTTTTGACAATATTGATATTAGAATTTAATTTTTTGTTAATTTCTAACGTTTCTAGAGCAGACAGTTTGAAAAATTTGTTGACAGTGTATTTAAGACCAGTTTCTAACAAGTGGTTAGAAAATGCAGAGTAATTTTTATTACTCAAACAAAGTTCATGCTCTCTTGTCCTGTCTAATATTTTTTCTAAAATTAAATAAGGAACTATCAATATGGAAATTGAACGTACGAGATCGCTGTGCATTGGAAGAACGTTTCTTCCTATCTTATATTTTAGACTTAAATTTACTGCACTGCGCATTTTATTTCATTGAATGCAATTTCATAATAAACCAATCATTATAATCATGTATTGAAATAATCATTTGTATGAATACTCGAATGTCGCGTGGGAATTTTAACCGACAACAAGCGAGCGAAGTGTTACAATGCCACAGAAAAAAAATCGTATTACATACATAGTAAAATAAAAAGCCGCCTTTCTCATTTACAACTATATAATGGTTGGATTTTATTGTAAAAATAGGTATGGTAAGTATATTGTTCTTTAATGATGAAATTATATTAAATCTCTTTGACAATTGACAAGAATATGTAAATATCGTTATTGTATATATTATTTACACATTCTCATAATATTAGCTCATAAAATATTAACCTTTCTGATTAGAGGTGAATCCCCACATCTGTTGCGTAATATTATACAATATTTTTTCTGGCAAATTTAAAAACACCCCTTAAAATTACATTAGCCAAAGCCAGTTTATTAAGGGATTAACTTGGGAAAGCTCACTCAGTGGGTGGTAGCTTACGTGAACGAGTGATGGAGCCATTCATTTTTCAACGTACATATTTTATTTATACTTAAATTCAATTTTGCAAATTGACAATCGAAAAAAGAAATATGTCTGAAATATCCCCGGGCATTGTTAAAGTTTCCAGATAATGTGAAAGGGGTTTGCGATAAAGTTATGGCAATAAATGTCACATCAAATTTAAAAAGAAGAAATTGGATTGTCTGATACTGAAAGAAACAATGTTATTTACTTAACCCGAAATAAGTTAGGACTATTCATTGTTTAAGCGCCAAAAAAAACCTGCTCATTATGTTTATAATATTTAAGTGTTTTTATTTACTAAAAACTACATGAAATAGATCAAGTTTTGTATATTGTTTTTTCTTAAAATATTGTTTTTAAATAAAGTGTTAGCAGGGAGAAATTTAAGTCTTTTGTTGAAAGTTTAAACTTTTCTACAATATAAGAATCCTCAAAATCACCACACCTTAGGGCTGGATGTTTGATCAGACGTAAGAGTAGTAATTAAAAAAAGTTGAATTTTGCATTTTCCATTTGTCAAAAAGTTTTCGTAAAAAATATATATCTGCTTTTGCTTAGCTACTGATCAAATAACCAGCCATTTATCCTTCGAAATTCAGTGCAAAAAAAAAAAATTATCTTATATTTTTCTCGTTTTTAAGCAAATAAGTTTAGTTTTTCACCGAAGTCGAATAGGCTTAATTTTTACAGATAATTGTCATTTTGTCTGACGACCATCCAAATTTATCTAATATAAGCTTAAATTGTAAAATATTTCAAAATTTAATCTTTAATAAATTTAAGAGTTATGTAAGTAACATAAATTATTTTGTTTTAAAAGTTTGATTTATGCTGGTTATCAGTTATCATTTACAATTTGTATAAAAATAATAATTTATCATTCAAATACCCAAATATCTACAGGCAATACCGACACTTTAAATATTAAATCACCTTCCTTAAAAAAATGAAATACGTACACAAAAAAGTTTTATCTTCTGATTGATCAAGGTAATAGAATGTCAAACAAATCACCAATGTCTACAAAATGTGAAAAGAACGTATTTATTTTTCAATTGTATTTTTCGTTCCTTTTTTTCTCTTTAACAGTAAAGCCTACTAGGGCCGCAGATATTATTTCAAACTAGCCATACGCCCGTGAAAAATATCTCTTATTTGGTGGGCGACCGTTGCGCGCTGCATGAGCCATTGTTGTCAGCTGATTGCGTTTCGCACTCTAATTATAAAGAAATTTCCAGCTTCCTTCCAGCAAGTCACGGAGGGAATGACATTATTATATTTATATGCAATATTTAATTATGTTATGGGATTACATTATGAATATCCAAAATAATGAATATTATCGTAATAAATGTTTTGAATATTTCATTCGCACTGAACATAACTACAGGTTGCATTAAAAGGAATTAAAATTTTGCATTCATAAATCGTAAGAAGAAAATGTTGAACTTAGAACTCTTGTGGACATTCTTCTGTGTGTAGTTTTCTGGGATATTCTGCCGTGTATATGTGACCTCTCTGGCCATATACACGGCCTCTCTGGCACATATACACGGCAGAATATCCCAGAAAACTATACACAGAAGATTCTGAACGGCCGTGAAAATCTAAGGACATTTTTAACTTGTGACCATTGTAAACAGAATTGAGAGACAGTTATATTGAATCGTTTAATCGTGTATGCATAGTAAAGATAGTATAGTTTATTTATTTTTATTTTTTTTTATTTAAAAGGTAATGGAAACCTAAGAGGTTTATGGGTAACATTTTTACATGATTTATGGGTAACATTTACTAAGAAAATATAATAATATAATTTAGATGCAAAGTCATTTTTTTATAGCTGGCCGAGTTTTAATATTTTTGTCACATCTGTTTTGAATTTGTCAGTGGTCAGTTGTTTGGTCTGTTGTGGCAGGTCATTGTATAGTTTTAGTCCGTTGCAAATTAGTCGGGATTGTCCTGTTTTTGTTTTGGCGTGTGTTATGTGATAGTTTTGAGCCATTCTAGTATTGTGTTGGTGTTTTTCGTGTATTTTGTGTAATTTTATGTCTTCGTCTTGTATTTCGCCAATTGCTAGTCTGTGAATGATTTTAAGTGTTTCGATTTTTGTAATGCTTTCGATGTTTAATTGTTGTGTTATACGGTATACAGTTTCAGTTGGTGTCTGGTATTTCAGTTCATAGACCATTTTTAATATTTTGTTTTGCTGTCGTTGGAGTCTGTTTAGGTTAGTTTTTTTATATACAATATAACGTACTTTTTATGCCACCAAATCATAATATGAATATGCTAGAAAATGTGTAGCACAAAAGAATGTGACCTTATATAAGTATCACAACTCACCCTGAATAGTATTGGCAGCGCCACAGAAACATAATTTGTATTTGTGACCCCATACCCCGAAGCCAAAAAATATTTTATACAAAGCCGCGTCCGCCCTGGCGCGCTCAAGTTTCATAAAAGTTCAAATAATTGTCATCAGATACAATAAGATTTTTGCGGCCATTATCAAAAGATTTCGCAATAAACGCGGACGAGGCCAATAAAACACGTCCCTCTGACGTCACGTCGGTGTAACTTTCCAAGTACCCTTCAAATCCCGCCCTCGGCCGGGGGGGTGGGAGGCACCTGCGGGGCGGGCGGGGGAGCGTGAGATCGCCCGCATTATTCAATTGATTAACGTACCCGGGTTGCTCAAATTCGACCTGGACTTTTTTTTATCCTACATCAAACAGACACGGAATATTTATTTGCCCATTTATTTATGTCCGTATAAGGCAGGCAGCCACCATTAAAAATATAATAAACCTGTGTAGGTGTAGCCTTTGGTAGTGAGATATCTATTTTCTTATTAGAGTTTTTTTAATAAATAATATTATTTTTATATCGACGGCTCCTACGTATAATATCGTAACCCACAAAATTCAATTTTACAGGAGAAGGATTTGAACATATTTTCGTCCGGTATAAATCTAAATATTGCCCAATTTTTTTGAAATTTCGTTTCAATATTTTACTTTATAGTGTAGTTTCATAAATAATCACAAAAAAGTCGAAATTATTAAAGGTTTTTGTAGAAATGCACATACAATATTATACTTCGGAAAAGACGCGACGTAAAATATCGTATAAATGACTTACAACATTTTACATTGGAAAACACGCGACGTAAAATAACGTAAGTGTTACATACGATAATTTTCTTATGTTATTTTCCAACGTATGTTATCGTAAGTGTTACATATGATAAAATTATCTTATGTTATTTTCCAACGCAAATTATCGTAAGTGTTACATACGATAGTATACTTCGTAAAAAATATGTGATTGTTTGAGATACGATAAAATACGTCCGAAAAAAACGTTATTTATTGCAAAATATATTTTTTTCTTTCTTGGAAATAAAGATATAATTAAATACATATGAAATACACAAAAAAAAATTAAAATCGTCGATTTGTGGGTTACGATATTATACGTAGGAGCTGTCGATATGTTGGTATATGACATTCTTCCCAATCATCAAAATTATTTACACTTGAATACGCCTGAAAAGTTTTTTAATACCTATGTTCAAATTTTTTAAGAACTCAATGCTAGATTTTAATCCCAGGGGACTTCATTAATCACGATATATTAAAGATGTCTCAAAGAGACGAAGCAATTTTTTTAGAGACTTGGGAGGTCTATGGATAAAATTTTACATAATAGTTCGATATAATAATATACTAACAATAACACAAAGTCATTTGTTATATTTGGCTTAGTTTTAGTATTTTTGTCACTTCTATTTTGAAATTGTTAATAGTCAATTGTTTTGTCTGATTGTCGTTATTAACCTGTTTTGGCTTGAGTTATGTGGTAGTTTTGAGTCGTTCTAGTGTAGTGTTGATGATTTTCGTGTATTTTGGGTAATTTAATGTCTTCGTCTTGTATTACGCTAATTTGCTAGCTTATGAATGAATATTAGTGTTTCGATTTTTATAATGTTTTCAACGTTTAATTGTTGCATTATTCGGTAAACCATTTCAGTTGATATCAGGTATTTTAAATTGTAGACCATTTTCAGTACTTTATTTTGTTGTCGTATACGGGAAAGTAGGTATGAAAGTTTTCCCTTTAAATTTTGATTTCAAAAATACTTTTCCTTCTGTTTGCATTATCTGTACTTCAATGGTGCGGCAGATGTATGCAATGTACTCTTTGTACGTAGGCAGACAACTGTGTACTTCTGATCCTGCTCAGCAGGCGCGACCTTACTAAACCTTCCGCGACCTTCATAGAATGATGTAGCCTAATCTAACGCTAAACAGCGAAGAAAAGCAACATCTTCCCTGCTGTGCCAAAGACTGATGAATTTAAGACCTTTTCACACCTTCTTGCGCGTAAATTTAATTTCAAAGTAATGTACCACTGACGAAGAAATACGTTCGTAAGGCATGTAATTTCTTACAAACAATGATTACACAGAATTTATTTAATAGACCGTATGTAGGGAGTAAGAAATTAAACCGTACTAATGAGAACGAAGAAGGCAAGGATATTAATTGTATCGTAAATACAATACTTTGGACACATAATGAGGTACCTTGAGACCTTCGAGACACTACGTCTTATTACACAAAAAATTAAATAACTTGAATTGTCCAAAATCAAACAGAGCAGTTAATAATGGTTATGAAGCTAGTTTAGTAGATAATATTTTAAACAGAAAAATGCAACAATTAGCCCGTAATAAATTTTTGTTCGGCAGTAATGAAGTAGTTAAGAACCAAGATTTCCGATGGCGTCGTATTTTATTTATTAATTCTACTTTTTCCACTTCTAGCGTCAAAAATCTCCCACTAGACATCAGACCCGCGTTTTATACGAATAATAATATAGGTAAATTTTTAGTCAATTGTAAAGATGAGGATAAATTTAGCCATTCTGGTGTATATTCATTAAAATGTAACGATTGCCCCGCGTTTTATATAGAGAACACATCGCGTAATGTAAAAATTAGAGTAAAAGAGCACTTGCGTTGTTTAAAAAGTAGTGGGTTCTCAGAGTTTGTAAATCATTTAATTGAAGAAGACCACACGTTCAATAATAGCACAGGAGTTAGTATTATCCATAAAAACGGAATAGGTAATAGATTAGGTAATTTAGAGGCATTAGATATAAGAAAAGCCATTAATTTAAATCATAAAATAATTAATAATCAAATAAATTTGTCTTATAGTCCACTCTTAAATATGTTCCCTCTTAATAATAATGTTCCCTGTATAATCCCACCCTCTACCCCCACTATTGGCACTCCGTCCTTCCACCTTTCACACTAGTATATAAGCGCATAACTTTTTTATGTTTAGACAGTTAAGATCCCTGAAGAAGCTACGGTAGTAGCGAAACCTGGTTGGATTTTTAATAATTTTAATAAATAAATATAAGTGGTGTATAACAAAGTTATTAATATTTATTTAAACAATTAATTCATTATTTAAAAACCTATGACCTAATGTTTGGCTTCGGTTGCGATAACAGGTAGCACTCGATGAATAATAATAATACTAATAGATTTCCAGTATGTGAAGTGGCAATCGAGAGTGGTTGTTTTATATAACAAAATGTGCAACATCAGACGTGATTGGCTGCTGTGCGCAACTCCTGATATTATTTTAATTTAAGAGAACTAAAGAAACTGTTCATCAATGTGTTTAAAATATCGTTAAAATTATTATTTTTTGTTTAGCGAGACCGGTAAAATTTGAGGGATGTAAAAGCTAAGACAATATCCAAAAAATTAATAATTTGTGGCACCGATGATTTTAAATTTAAAATTTATGTATGTATGTAGCTCTATCCCATTAAAAAACATGTTTCCAAATCACTGTTTAAAGGCAAAGGCAGCAACCCCTAAGAATATGTCAAGTGGAGTTGATGTCAATTTTAGACTGAAACCTTATTCCACTATTTGATAGCAAACGCAGCAATATCCACAAATAAAAATCAAATGTTTATTTATACACTTTTATTTAAGGAAAACAGAGGTGGTAATTTTTTTTAAAAACTTATTTCCAATAAGATGTAAATTTCATAGTTCCCAAAGTAATTTCCTTGAGTATTTAATGACAGGTTTTTTATATTTATCTCAGAAACACTCTGGTTTTAAAGCCCCTGTCTGTGTTGGCAAGATAATATTCCAGTTTTTATTGAATATTTTGTTCAATTATTATGTGGACATGCCGTATCAACGGCAACTATGTAAAAATGTTTTTAAAAATTACTGTGTTACGATTTATCATCTTAAAACATAATCAAACATCCTTTGCTTATTTGCAGTTTTAATAATCAAATATTTTCTTAGCGATATTGAAAGTTTTTTGTAATCAAAAGTGAGTTTTAATAGTATTTATATACGCACGCATGCAACTGACTACAACGAGAAGGAAAAATAACAAATAAGCTATTTTCTGACTATTCGGATATATTCGACTGAACAGACAAACATGTATGATGTTTTTTGGGTGTAGCTTATCATATTGTCATGGGTTGTAGCTGTGGGAGGCAAATGGAAACACTGGAAATTAATTATCGATTTATTAATTAATTTTATTCATAAATTCACTGGACACGAATTATATTCAAGCACTACTCTTTAATTTCCACGACTTCGCAATTAATCACTCGTCCATTAAACACTTGTTTATCGCTTGTTAGAATATTCTGTTTAATTCCCGCGCGTAAGAACTTCGCCCGATATCTGTCGCTCCGATAAATCTGCGCGTTGGTAACGCTGCGGTTTGTAGGGATTTTGTCATGAATCATGAACTCTCTGCAGTACTGGCTTTGCCTTTTATACGAAATACGTTGCTTTTTCGAACCTTTGAAACTATTCTATATATTATTAGTGTTTCCGAAAATGTTCCCCTTGCTTTCAGATTATTTCAGACGTTTCCCGAGTGATTTAGGGCGTCCCAGAATGTTATGGGAGGTTCGATTGTGTTGTTGTCCTTGAGAGGCTCTGACAGTGCGTAATCATCTCGTTACAGTATTAATTTGTAATTAAAAGTTGTGAAATAAATAAATACCCCATTAACGCAGAGTATGTTTTTCCATGAATATTAAGTTTCGCAATCGATGTCAACGCTTCATCTGGTAGACCCACGATTTTTTCATTTTAGACTGATAACATCCGACTTTCATCACAAGTCACTGGAAAAATCGAATTTTTATCAAATATTAAGATAAACTCATCATCAGTCACTATTTTGTATAATAAATTCTTCCTTTTTTACCTGCAGGGTAGGGAAATAGCCGTATCGTGTAGTGTCTCTCATTTTGTGAAGAAATATTTTGTGAGGAACTCAAAAGTCCACCTTTTAAATTTTCCGAAGCTTTTGTAGAAAGATATGCGTTTTCGTTGGGTTGCTCTAAGTGCTTGAACTAGCTCTGACTGCATTTGTCACGGATTTTTTCAAAATGACTTTTTATAATTTTATTTAGGTGCCGAGAATTAATTTTTGCACCTAATACATTTATTATTAAGAGTAGCCAGAGCTCTTTCTGTATTTGTTGTAATTTTTTTATTATGATTAGTAGGTACCATTAGCCTATTATATACTAGAGACAAGTGTAGATTGATGATAAATACAAACGTATTAGAATTCATTCCACAATAATAATTGATTATAAAGAATAATCCACGAATACATATACTAAATAGCAGGCGCGTACAGTGGAAATCAAATATTTATGATACAGATTTTTATGATATATTAAAATACGAATGCTATAATAACAATTGTGACAGAAATATTACGAAATATATGTTGTATTCCGATTTTTTTTCCAGATAATTGGTTACGTAAAAGTCATGCTGCGATGTTCCCACTGCACGTCCCAGCTAAATAGCTTTAGAACATTGTATAAAAAGTGGGCTTAAGCCTTAGACTAAATAAGCATTAAAATTTGTTACTTGAGCCATTACACTAAGCACACAAATCTGGGATTACTACTTAAACTTCAAAAAATTGAAAAAACGAGTGAAAATAATGAAATTGTAATATTTTAACGATCTTCCACAATATTAACAAACGTAACTTTACTCCAGACGTGATATAAAATCAAATATTAATAGCCTGTAGGCGTCCAATTTTTTTATCGTTTTCTAAATGATTATTCTCGGAGACACAGCACAAAAGAATTCACTTAGCACTGCTCACTCCAAGGACACAATTAAAATTATTTTATTACATGGTTCGAGAAATTCTTTAAGGAATTGAATTGAATAGGAAAAATAAAAAATCACAGAAACTGTCGTAATAATACTTGGGCGCTACTTAAAAACAGTTCGCAGTATGTTCTTAGAAAATTTCAAGTCGCTCTAAATGCTCTCAGCTTCGCGGCTTAACACATTTGGCTTTTCACAAAGTGAGTAAGTGGCTATGACAGATGTTTGAATGCCCTGTTATTCTGGGTGGCTTTATTTAGTACAATTCTTTCGTTGTTTATTAATTTCCTTCATGTCAAAAGGTCGAAAGGGTAAGCGGGGATGGCGAAGAGGTCAGCCATTGCTGCGCCCCTTCTACAACTGGCGTTTTGAGTTGCACAATTTCAGATGGTATTTTAGAAAGACGGGCAATTATTTTGGTCCTCAACAGTCGTCGAGCTTGTATGCGACGATGTATGAATGTGGATGAGGCGAGAGTTGAGTGTCAGGACAGAGGAGTGTGGCGCTCTATCCTCTCTAGTTACCCCCGCGAGAAAAGGCGTGATGGTAAGTAAGGCAATTATGTTGATTCGGAATGTGTTCATTACAATAACAAAAATCGGTAACTAGATCTGAATGATATTTAAAAAAATAAGATAAATTATGCCTAGATGTTTCACAGACACGAAGCTATTTATAATTGGAAAAGCATGTATAGAAATATTTTTAGCCGTCTACAGAGCTTGCGACCTGTTGTCATATGCTGGGCTTAAATGATTATATAACACAATGTAACGTTCACCGATTCCACCCATCAATGACCAAACGTCTTTAAAATTTTCGAATGTTTTACATGTGGTATTTATGTGACTCGTTTACTTTATTTAAGACAACTAATTTCAACCATAGACGGTTGTTTATGCTTTCCCGGGTTGTTGGGTTGGGTTCGTCTCTGTATTAATGAATGATGAACCCTCTGGAGACAAAATCCAGTAAGCTTGTTCTTAAAAATTGAATATTTTATCTATTGTATATTTTCTGTTGCAGTCAAAAAGTATATACTTAAACAAAAGCTTAAAATAATAAATTCATATACTCAAAACCAACGAATAACGCACACGTAACACACACACACACTCACACACACACACATGCATTCACACTTAATGTATCAAATTTAAGTAAGTAATTTTATGGATATATATTAGTAAGCGATTAATTGACGAATGGAGCTGATATTTTTCAAATGTTTTAATCTTTTTCTTTGTCAAACGTTTTCATGCATTTTAAGCTTCAATTCGAAAAAATAAATAATGTTTTGCGCTCAAGATGAGACCACGAATGATCGAAAGCGAGCTGAAGTTTAGCCAATATCAGTATGGGTACAAGTCAAGACAAGTTCGATCCCGCTGCGGTCAAACATTCTTCGATACTACCCCTTACATGAATGACTTCACTTTTCACTGTACATTAATATTTTATTGGAGCGAGAGCGGACCTGAAGCGGACCGATAGTGTGGACCAAGCTTAAGCCTCCTTCGGCAACTTTACTGCTCTGATCTGTCCAGTTTCCAGTTCGAGATGTCAATTGCACGCGAATTGATATTGCCGGGTAATGCTACTTAGCCACCGCAATTTGAGTCTTCCAAAACTATTTTGGCTAGTGGGATTTGCATCAGACACATCCTTTACGTGTCTACCATGCTTTATTAATAATTTGGATAGTATATGGTTCATCAAATTCTGCGTCTTATTCGCGTTCGCAGAGTACACACTTTTTCATTGTACTCATACATTTAGCAATATAATATATTAGGTCCATACATATGAAATTGGCGTTTAGTATGGGAGGAACATAAAGCCGATTTTTTTTTATTTAATATATTTATTTAATCAAAGTATGTACCATTGCTATCTATGCACTTTTGCCATCTCATAGGTAGTTCATCGATCCCTTTACTAAAAAAACCATTCGGACGGGAATCAATAAAATCTTTGAAGGCGGTTTGGACTGCCCCATCGGAGTTGAATTTTTTCCTTTGCAAGAAGTTATCCAAATTTCGAAAAAAATGGTAATCTGTTGGGGCAAGATCCGGAGAGTACGGTGGATGTCTTAGACATTCCAATTGAAGCTCCTCTAATTTGGTAGCCGTCTGTTGTGCAGTGTGTGGTCTAGCGTTATCACGAAGCAGCAGTGGCCTAGAGCGATTAACCAGCCTCGGTTGTTTAGCAGCTAGCTTTTCCATCATGGTTTGCAGTTGCTGACAATAGACATCTGCCGTAATCGTCTGGCCAGATTTAAGAAAGCTGTAGTGAACGACACCAGCACTAGTCCACCAAACGCTCACAAGTAACTTTTTTGGAGTCAATTTCGCTTGGGGCATGGTTTGGCTGGTTCGGCAGGGTTCAGCCATTGCGATGAGCGCTTCCGATTATCCTACAGGATCCACTTTTCATCACAGGTAATGATTCGATTTAAAATCCCTTCATATTGTGCCGGTTGAGTAATGCAACGCAGCAGTCAACGCGCGTTTGTTGATTTGCTTCACTCAATTCGTGAGGTACCCACCTTTCAAGCTTTTTCACCTTACAATTTGCTTCAAGTGGATTAAAACAGTTTTATCACTAACACCGCAGCCTGCAGCTAACTCGGATGTGGTTTGCGATGGATCCGCTTCCACAATAGCCTTCAATTCTTCATTATCAACTTTGGTCTCCGGCCGTCCACGGGGCTTGTTCTGCAGGTCGAAATTTCCAGAACGAAAACGTTGGAACCAAAAAAGACGCACTGTGTTTTCTTTTGCGGCACCGTCGCCATACACATCATTAATCCTTCGAGCCGTTTCTGCAGCACGGGTGCCACGGTGGAACTCGTACTCGTAAATAACGCGATATTTCAAGTTTTTCATTTTGTAAACTGAGTGACGCAAAGAAAAAAACAATTGAGGAAAAAACAAATGAATTATAATTTTCAAAACACAAATACATGAGTAAATAGCTGTATAAATTTGGATTTGGAATTCCTTACCAAAGAGAAGATGTTTGAGATCAAATTTGCCAGTACGGCAAAACGCCAATTTCATATGTGAGGACCTAATATAAAAATGTGCATTAAAGCATTTTAATTTTTATAGATTTTGTTCACGTGTTTATGCAGGTACCTAAATCAATACTTTAATCTTTTTTTACAAAGAGACCAGTACGTATACAAAGCAATGAAAATAAGATACTCGTTACTTTCTACAGAAAATAATAAAAATAATAAAATTAAACAATTTAAACGTTATTTTATCCTCCAATTTTTTTTTTTTTAAATTCAACATGTTTTGGAAGCGTTGCACCGTTCTTCAGGACAATGAATATCTACTAGGTAGTACGTATGACTATGAATGTACATTCCTGAAGGAGGGAGCATCGCTCCCAAAAAATATTAAATTTTTTAAAACAATTTTTTTTAGTGTGGTTAAAACAAAGTTTTAATGATTTAATAGTAATAACTATTTTCTTCATTTTCAGTGAAAAGTAACAAGTGTTTTATTTTAATTGCTATGTATACGTAATTGCAGAGGCGTGCAGTGAGAACAAGATACATGACTTTTATTTAAACATACATTTGGAAAAAAAAGAAATTAAATATTTATCTGGCAGAATATTATGGAATATTGAAATCTGAATAAATTGTTAATTATTGTGATTGGAATATTACGAGATAAATCTCTTATTTCGGTTAGGAAAAAGTCATGTTTTTCTATTCTCACTGCACGCGCCTGCGTAATGGTCCCTCTGTAAAAAAAAGATAACGTATAAATGTAGGTGGTGCCACAACGTGAATAAAAGAAAAATAAATTAAAGAGGTAAAAAAATAGAACAGACATCAAAAACACATAATAACACATTGTTAATGAACTATCTGTCACCTTTACAAAATAAAACAATAATCTTATATCAATAACATACACAATAGTGAGGAGATAAAATAATATAAATAATTTAGTGCCAGCTATAACGAAAATAGAGCAATGAAATAAATAAGACATCTAGTTTGGACATAATCGAAGAAGTTTTAAATTTAAAAAGATAGAATGATGACATAAGGATCCTATCCTTTTTAATCAATTTATTTTTATAACAAGCAGCAACTTTGCAAGCAGTTACATATACATGCAAAGCAAATCATTTTACTAAATTTCTATCTTTGAAGTTGTTAGAAAATATCTCTTATGTTGGTAGTAAATACCTCTTCATCAGTGTACCGAGCGTCAATGTTAGATCACGGGCCACCGTTGGAAAAATATTTAATCAATTAACAATTGAAATAAGAATATCTTTAAAATAACATTTGAAGAAAAATTCAAGTAATAATGCAAGAAAAATTTTACGCGAAATAAAGTACGAAGCTCGAGAAAATTTACGTTTCGACGGACAGGAGAATGTTAAGTAAATAAATGGCCCAAGGTCGATTTAAACAACTGTATTGAATACAAAGAAAAATACGAATGAAACTCTCAACAGAAAATATACAATAGATTTTTTTAAACACACACTGTACAAACAAATGCATAAAGAAAGATAGGTGCAAGCTTTTGTCGGAAATTCAATGACAAAAGGTCATAGAATTTTCGTGTTCGTGTAAATGATAAACATTATCACGGAATTCACAAACAAATTTTTAATTAACTTGTAAAATCCGAAACAGTCAATACTTAAATGATTTTTAGTTTAAAGTACGCCTTAAAAGTGTAAAATTGTACTGCAAATTACGCTTTAAATTAGCCTTTAAAACTTTTAGTATTGACTCTGTATTCGGGCCTAAGTCTACGCAATTCTACAAATGCAAACCAACTTATACTACTTAGTTTCTACTGAAATACCCACTACTCAATAATATAATATTTTTTGTATGACTGTTTAAAAACAAGTCATTGTAATTATTGAAGTGAGAATTCTTTGGCCGGCAGCTGTATAAAGCTTTCAACGGTTAATTTAGCATCTAATTACATTGTATACCGATAGTATTATGTATGCAAGGAAAGTGACCTTATTATGAATGTAAAGAAGTCAAAAGTAAAGGTATTCGAGAAGGAGGAAAGTAAGACAACGTGTGAAATACTAGTAGGCATTGAATGTTTGGAACAAGTAGATGAGTTTGTGTACTTGGGAAGTATGTTCGATAGAAGAGGGAATGTTGAGAAAGATATAGAGAGGAGAGTGACTGCCGGGAATAGGGTGAACGGTGCTTTGAATGCAATAATTTATAATATAAATATGTCTACCGAGGCAAAACTAGCGGTACATAATGGAGTTCGGGTACCGACACTAATGTATGGAAGTGAAGCCTGGAGCTGGCAGAAGAGGAACGAATGTAGATTGAATGCAGTGGAGATGAGGTCCCTTAGACGTATGTGTGGTAAATCCATGTATGATAGAGTAAAGAATGAAGATTTTAGGAATGAATGTAAAGCTGATCGTAGCATAATACATAGAACAAAAATAATGTCGCTCAGGTGGTTTGGGCATGTTGAGCGAATGAATGAGGAAAGAATGGTAAGAAAGATATATGATGCAAGTGTTGACGGCGCCAGAAAGAGAGGGCGACCATGGAAGACGTGGCATGACCAGATTAACCAGATACTGGAAGATGGTCCTGTTAAAAGCCTGAACAACCGTCGAGCTTGCATGCAAAGATGTATGAATGTAGACGAAGCGAATGTTGTATGTCAGGATAGAAGAGTATGGCGCTTTATCCTCTCTGCCTACCCCCACGGGGAAACGGCGTGAAGGTAAGTCAGTTAGTTAGTTAGTATACCGATAGCTACCCCGTTCAACCCCGATGGTAACTATTGGAATAAGTGTCGCCTTTCGTGCTCAGTACTGGACTTCTAGATTTTTTGAACCGAATTTTAAAATCAAAAACCTCACAAGGTCTCTCTCAGTTACTACTTAAATTTCGTCATCCGTTTTAATGCGGTTAAATGTTAAAAAGATAAAATATTCTGAAAATAAACAAACTGGATACATAAATAGGTTCCGAATACCGGATGAGGGCAGTACTCACCCCGCTCACTTGCTACCCCTTGCAAAAACTAAACCTAGCTTACGTAGTCGTATTTCTGCGACCTGTGTCCTGACTGTTAGATTATGCTAATTCCTTTTACGCAGATAAGGGCTGAAAGTGACACGACTCATAGCTTTTGTTTGAATATATTTGTACCAAGTTTACTTTATCTCTATGCTTAAAAATTACTTTATCTCTATGAATAAAAATATGAA
This sequence comes from Agrypnia vestita, assembly GCA_016648135.1. Lineage (NCBI taxonomy): Eukaryota > Metazoa > Arthropoda > Insecta > Trichoptera > Phryganeidae > Agrypnia > Agrypnia vestita. The sequence continues at coordinate 58,857 of JADDOH010008063.1, read as the reverse complement.
TTTATTATTTTCTGATGTTGAAAGCGTTAACTCTTTGGCTAGTTGTAATTATTGTTTTAAATATAAAACTTTCTGTAAGCCAACCATTTTGATTAATTTAGCATTGTTAAGATTCTTTGAATCAAAACTGATATGAAATGAATCAATTAATAAATATTGTTGGTGTAGCGGTTTGTAATAATAAAATGCGGTTATTATAATTACATAGAGGTACATTGAGATTTGTTCAAGTGCGAGAATCGTTCATTTGCGGGAATTCAAAAATTGACGAGATGTTGGAGTTGGCTATCAGATGAGAGGAAAAAACAGAAACAACGATCACAGCATGAATTTAGACCAAAAATTAGATGAAATCCTACCTTTGAGATGCTGGATGCTGGTATAAGGTGTAAGGATGCCTTCTCTCTTCAATGATCTGTTCCAGCTGCAAACACAAACTCCACTCGAATCGCCAATTAATTAAAGAAATACCGAAAGGACACAATCGACGGTTTAACGACAGATGCCGTAATTATAATAAGTAGCTTCTTATTATAATTACTCGAAGACAATTTAGAAGTGATGAAGGGGCGGTAGGAATAATTAATTATATGCGGTTGAGTTATAAGGACGACAGATGTCGCTAAGCGTATTAAAATGGGAAGGACTATGAGGACAAGGATTGGTGGACCTCCATCTTACCGAAGTCCAATCCAGCCACAACAATCGTCTCCATCTCTCCAGATCTAAAACTGGCCAAACCAATGGTTTATACGTGAGGTTTGATTTATAGCTACATTTGTCACGAAAATTACTTGATTTATTCCATTCCTACCGATTTGATTCGGCTGGATCTGCAAGTTGGCATAAACAAAGACTTTAATTTCATTTGTCCGAACACTTCAATTTTTTAATAATGGCTTGCAAAAGTCATACACACTGATTTTCTTTGTTGCATTGTACCATTGCATCTGAATAGTATATGCAAAATATTTTCCATAACTTTTAATATCTTCAATAATTATATCTGTTCTCAATTATTGCAGATTGAATGAATTAAATTAAATTTACCATATTATCCAAGGCCGCAGTAGCTTTCCGGTGTAGTGACTAGTGATCTGGTGGTCGGTGGTTCGAGCCCCATTTCAGGACACCAGCAAGTTAGTCTAGTCTAGTATTTTTATAGCACAGACTTTTATCTAAGTCTGAAAGTAGAAAGAATAATGACTGATTTTTATTATTAAGATCCTAAATTACTTATCAAGATTGATCACGTATTGTAATGATTTGTGTGCGTTGATACGAAATAGTAAAATTCATATGGATCCAAAAAATCTGTTGTCTTTGAATCATTACAAATGTTAAAAATTAGCATTTTTTAACTATGAGGGGACAGTGCAGTACTGATCAAGCATGATCCCGTGATTAGAAATCATTTGGTTATTTTACAAATACAAAAATAACAAGTACTATTTTGGAAGTTATATTTGGAAGTTAAGATTTTTCGTAAAAAAAAAAAGTGAAAATAGTGCAGCAGTGAAAAATATAAATTTTAATGTAAAAAAAAAACTAACCCATAAAAAACAAGTTTTTATTATACTCCCTTTCTCATTTGTATGTTTCCAATTTGAAATTCTATCAACGTATTCCTCTTGCTTTAAGTTCATGTGGAAAATCTATTCCATGTGTATTTTTATCCTTAAAAGTTATAGAATATTGAAAACGTAATCATTGGTATAGAGGAGCACGGCGTCGGCGAAACCGTCTGATCGGACCCACGGCTCGAGTCAGACTAGTTGAAACAGGTTTCGCGCCTTCTCTACGCGTCGGGCTCCTTTCTCATTTGTACGTTTTCCAATTTGAAAATCCGTTGAAATTTCTAAAAATCCAAAATTATACTATAATTAAATTATTTTAAACAAAAATTTTGTTTTTTTTTTGTTAGATCATTTTTATCATCGCCACGAGTCTGAATGCAAAGTTTCAGCTCAAATGTACCACGGGAAAATATTTAAAAATCGATCCAAAGTTTTTTCGGCAGACAAGCAGACGTTACGAGTAAGGGAGTAAAAAAACTAACCCATAAAAAACAATTTTTTACAATACTCCCTTTTGCTATAAATCAGGTTTCGTGTCTAACTAAATAACTCAAATAGAGTGATTCCAATTTGAAAAAACCATTAAAAATTTTTAAATCTTAAATTATACTATAATTATTAATTTTTAAAAACAAAAATTTGTTAGATCATTTTTATCGTCGCCACGAGTCTGCCTGCAAAGTTTCAGCTCGATTCGGGAAAAGGGTTTAAAATCGATCCAAAGTCTTTTAGTCAGACAAGCAAGCAAGCAGACGCTACGAGTTAAAAGAAAGGAAGTAAAAAACTCCGATACTATTATAATCATTGTACACAATTCACGTAAAATGCTGCTAAAAATCTTGTTATGAACCACATACCTGAAATGCTGGCAAAACGTCAAAGTTTTATAGTTGTTTCATAGTTTTATTATTCGTCTGCTCCTGCGTATGCTTTTGGCAGTGCAGTCGTGGTGGGCAAAGTTGACGATATCAAATCCAAAACTATCCTGCGCCATCTGCTTCGATCTGCAGAATTTCTGACGGTTTCCAAAGTAGGCCATTACTTGCAGGCTTTGCCAGATCCGTACGTCTATTCGACTGTCTGCTTATACCACCAGTCTCTCCGTTGCATTTGTACGCCTCATGGCATATTCCAATTATTTCATACCATACCCCGAAATTATACGAAAATAATAATTATAACGAAATTAAGATTCCTAAAACTTAGAGTAGATAATGTAATTAAATGTACGTACAAGGATGATTATAATAAATTATTCAAAGTATGCAAAATATTACCGATTGACCACAAAGTAAAATATAAAATAATTCTAGAAAAATTGATAAATAATATTAATATACACACTGACACGCACCATAACCAGATCGACAGGACGAACAATGAGAATACCAATCGCAAACAACGTGTATGGTGAAAGAATATATATTGTGCCAAGAATCTTTTTAAATTAGATAAAAAATTCTTCGATATGGTGCATAATACGGAACTAAGCCGCAGCGCAAGTAAGCTGTCGTGTTTTTGACAGTTCGTTTGGTGCAAAGTCGACCGCGAGCCGCCAGGCCAGTGCGGCCAGTCGTGAGATAATCGAAGCGATATACAATTCGAAATAATCGAGTAAAGTACCTTATTGGCGGAATAAACCAGATCGACTTCTATATGCGAGCATTGAATATTTTACGAGCGATAAATACGTGTTACTCAGCGATAAAAAAGAGTTAATATATGAGTTCAATACTCGTGTTAAGTGATTTTGTACATTAAATAATTAATTAATCTTCTTCAAAAAGAGCAAAATGGTTTTATAGTGACATTATTAATATAATTTATAAAAATGTACTTTGTTTTCACCACTTATATATTGAAAATATCAACATTTATCAAGGCCAATTGTTAAGTTACCTACTAACATTAAAACAAATTTAAAACATAACTATTTGTAAAACGGACCTACTTATTCATTATATTCAATTTTTATTTTTTCTTATTTCCTTAATTTCTAATTTATCAAACCGAAATACTGAAAAATTTATAAATCCTTATAAGTATCAAAATAATGATCCATAGCTTAAAGATGATTAAAAAATTCGGAATAATTATTGCTACTTAAACACCTCAAGTGTTCCTTCTCTAACATCAAAATCTCTACATGTTTTTCTTATATAAAAATAATCACAATCATTACAAATCAATTTATATTTTTGAATAAATTATCACGTGAATTTTTTACAATTATTATTGGTATAGAAAGTTGGTTGAATAACGTTCGGGATTTTTTAAATCATTTTCATTTGTCTCCCTCGGCCACGATCCGTGACAGGATTCTAAACTGGTCGGGAATCCTGGGACTCGGAAATTCGGAATCCCTGGCTTGGATTTCCCACTCCCGATAGTAGATTCGTTTAAAATTATATCGTAGTAATATTTTTTCAATCTCGTATTTCATCGGTAGACAATAAATCCAAACAACGCCTACTAAATATTCCATTACTAATTCAAACTAGTAATTCCCTAAATTCGTGTGACTTACGAAACGCTAAATGAATATAAAGGCTCGGCTTAAATAATAATATGGCGCGCGACTTTAATGAAAATAAACTGCCTGTAACCTGACAGGCTAACACACAAAGGCAGGTGTTTTTAATCGTTAGCAAACCTAAGTCCGCTTTGATAGTAATATCGCCGGATTACACGTGGTATTAATTCAGGATCGGGCAGAGACACACTTTGTACGTTACATTGTCCGAATTCCAGCTTTTTGGAATAAGGCCGGCCGCACTTTGGATACGAATTATTACGTACGACTATTTTCGTACGTATTGGAGCGCGCACATTGATTGCGTCTTGCGTTGTCACGATCAAGTTACTTTGACATTTCTCTAATGAAGTTTCTGCCAAATGAATAATCTGAATCTTCTGGAAAACTCTATTATGGCAGACTTAAATAATGACAAATTTCATGACTCTCTATGTAATAGATTCACAAATGCTGGGGAGAATCGAAGTGCAACGAGAGCTCATAACATCGGAGAAATATTTAAAAGTTTTTTTGTTCGAAGTACATAATTATACCTCACCTTCATTAAAACAAATTATTTAACTTACAGGTATTTTTTAGTTCTTTAGAAATCTCTATCCTATCTAGAAGTAATAGAGAATCCTCCGCCATGATCTGCGCTGATGGTCACGTAGTTGAATCACTTTGGACCCACAAACATTTGTGGTCATGTGTCAAATTGACAAAATTTTCAATATCCGTCGTACAAAATTGCAAAAATTTCCGAACAAATCCGGATCGTCTCAGAAGTCGTATCTATACGTGCGTACACGCGCTACTAAATCGTGTGCAGTGTACAATGTTCAATACTACTTCGAAGGTTAGGAATGTACTTGCGTATTCGTACGTATACGTACTACTCAATTTCGAACGGAAACGCATCCGGTGTGCGGCCGGCGTTATCCGAATTCCAGCTTTTTGGAATAATGCTACGCGACAGAAATAAATTATACCGGAACGTCCGACAATTGTATCCGTTTATGAATCATACAGCGGTCCTCCAAGGGCGGAAAGGCAACCTTGATAAATTATTATTTATTTATCTTAATAATTTAGTTCCACACATAATCTTGTGTGGGCTAATATACGATTTCGCTTAGACATATTGCATTCCATCCAATCGTTTAAAAGTTTTTATAATAAAATTTTTGCACTTCAGTTTAAACCTCTTTATATTCTCCATGTTTTGAATTTCCTTTGGCAGGCTATCGAAGATTTTTATACCTTTATACATCATACAATTTTGTGGGGTGTTTTTCTTTGGTAGTCTTGTGTTGTCGCTTCCTCTTGTATTGTAGGAATGAAAATCCTTATTTAGCTTTATCCTGTTATCAAATTATTTTGGTACCAATCCATGTTTAACTTTAAATATTTGCACCATAACATTATATATTATTCTTTGATTTACGGTTTCCAGTCCGAGGGCATTCAACATTTTTGTTATTTTAGTTCTACTATAACACTTCAGTATTATGCGCATCGCTCTATTTTGTACTATTTGTAGTTTCTTTAGAATTCCTTCGTTGCTTATAAATAATATATTGGAACAATAATCTATGTGCGGGAGAATCTTGGTATTGTTTATTAATAAACCTGTATTTTTATTTATATGTCTTCTTATTCTTCCAAGTAAGGACACTTTTTTGTGATTTTCTTCACCACAAATTCAGTATTTTTTGTGAATGTTAGTTTTGAGGTATTTTATACTGTCTACGATTTCTAATATCTCATTTTCTAGTTTCACATTATATTTGGTTGTTCTTTTTTTTGGTTCCAATTATCATACATTTTGTTTTTGGAACATTTAATTTAAATTTGTTGAATTCAAGCCATTTTGATATTTCCTCCAGTTATGTATTTATGATGTTGATCGCTATTTCCAGGTCACTATCCTCTATGTATATTAACCTTCGTAAGGTCCTCGGGTCAATTTTGACCCATTTTGGGATGAAGGAGCAATTTTCTCGAAAAAAAACGGTTTTTTAATCTTGATATCTTATGACTTTTATGTAATCGCTATCTTAAGCTTATTTTCAAATTAATCTTTTTTTAAAAACTTCTTTTTTTGTGCGTATGAACTTTTTAACTCTAACGGCCTTCAGGTCAAGTTTATATATCAACAAGGTAATACCAAGTTAATTGTTAACGCACAAAACGTCTTATCTGGTTATCATTCATTAGAATTGAGGTAATTCGTTCCGATTTGTTTATAGGATCATGTTCGTGTGGCTTTTGTAATTCTACCTACATTGCCAGTGACCCAAAAACAACAGTATGATAATCTGTCTTTGATTATATTATTCTCTCAGTATAACAACGCATTCTTTAGTTCACGGTTGTAAAACTAATTTGGACCTCTAAAAATGAGAGACAGTGATATATAAATTATGTTAGAAGTGTCGGATGATCAAGAATCATATTCGGAAACAGAAGATTTTGTCGAGGAAGCTGAAACCTCTGAGAGCTCTGACAGTGATAGTATAACGGTGATGTATAGCCTGTTCGAATAATGACTTCAAAAGACGGACGAATAAAATACTCCAAGGAACCATTTACTCAATCTCGAGGAGCAGCATCCAGAGAAAACATCATTACCTTGATGCCAGGTTTGACACGTTACTCTTGTTCAAGAATTACCACAGAGGAAATATCGAGTTTTCATGTATTTTTTCCTCACCTTTGATACATACTATTTTGAAATATACTAATTTGGAGGGTAGGCGTGTTTTTGCTGATGATATTGATACTAACGATATAATCGCATACATTTGACTATTATTACTGGCTAGTGTATTTCGCTCAAATAATGAAAGCATCGAAAGTTTATGAGATAGTAAAAAGTTTTTTTGGAGCTGTAATATTAATATTAGACTACAATAAGGCGGCATAGATACCCTAGACAAAACAGTCTCCTGCTATACCTGCAAAAGAAAGACAAACAGATGGCCTCAAGTGGTGTTCAGCAACATGGTGAATGTATCAGCATACAAAGCTTTTGTATTATTCACCGCTGCTAATGATAGATGGATGGAAGGGTGTCTAGCAAAACGGCGACATTATATGGAAAATCCAGGTATGTAGCTGGTTACAACTTATGTAAAGTCCAGGAAAATATTACCGAGGACACTTTTTCTCTCATTAGAGATCACTTTCTCATTAGAAATTTAAAAAAAAATACGTGAACACGAAACTCCTTCAACTTCGCTCAAAACGAAGAAAATACTACAGGTTCTGCTAAAAAGGCCCCCAAAAGAAGTCATTGTCAATTATGTGCAAAAACTGACAATAAAACACCTACGATCTGTTTGATGTATAAAAAAATTGTATGTAAACAACATTCTAATACAATGGTTTAATGCACATGTATAAGGATTTTTTTTTCTAATTAGTTTCTTTCTAATTAATTGCGTTTACGTAGTAAATACTTCAATTTGATATTATATTTTATATAATGATGGTTATAAATACATAAGATAGACGTAATTAAAAATAAAAAGGCAAAATTAAGAAGTTTTGATCCATTTTTCCCTATAATTATACTACTCGGTCAAATCTGACCCGAGGGACGTTACCGTTAGTACTTTTGAAGCCCCTTAAAGTTAAAGCGTCGTCAGCAAATAATTTTATTTTACATTTATTTAGTATTGATGTAATGTCATTTATGTATATGATAAATAAGAATGGTCCCAAGACGGACCCCTGTGGTACACCAAGCTCATTTTCTTTTGGATCTGATGTGTGATCATTTACTTTAGTTATTTGATATCTGCCACTCAAATAGTTTCTAAACCATAATGCTTTATCTTGTTTACAATATTTTTGTAATTTTATCACAATTACATTTCGGTCTATTGTTTCGAATGCTCTTTTAAAATCTAAAAATACGGCAACGACATGTTTATTTTCATCTATATGTTCTTTCCAGTCATCAATTACAATTTTTAGTGCCATTATGAATCATACAGTGTTCCTCCAAGGGCGGAAAGGCAACCTTGATAAATTATTACGTAAATTAAGTGAGACGGAGCGCTACTGTTTCATTAAGGAGCTACAACAAGTCTCCTAGTACGGCTTCTACCAAATATTATGACATATTTTTTGCCCACTCGAGTACCCCGCAAGGGTCAGTCAGTTTTGGGTCTACTGATTATAATGCGGCGAAAGTAATCGGTTGCTCCAGTTTCTTGTGATCGAGGTTGAATTGAAGCTCTTTAAAAAGATTTCAACCTTGGGTGAATGTCGTCGCTGGTAATCTGGCTTAAGAATAAATATGACATTTCGGCAGAATTTATAAGAAAAATTACAAGAGTAAAATGATATGAAATGGGACGGAAATTCAGGAAGAAGGCCAAATCTTATAAATCTTCGTTGCACAGTACATAAAGATTTTCAATAAAAAGCGGAGGACAAAAATTGTAAAAATTACAAGTAAACTTAAAAATATCTGAAGACCTAACCAATCTCCTAAAGGACTAATGTCAAATTGGCTTATAAATACATAATGATGACTTTTTTTGGGAATTCTTGATTTGTACGAGTATATTTAAATATTTATACATTCTTAACATCGAATTTAAGTACTGATATATAATTTTATTTGAAAATAATAACCAAATGTCCACTTTAAAATCAAAGAAAATGATGTGTGGATGTTTTTAAGATGGAATTGGTGAACGTTACGTAGTGTAAAGTGATTACTTAAACCAGCTCTTACAGGTCATCAGCCCTGGGCCACCCTTTAACACATTTCCTTACACACTTCCTTACACATTTCCCATATAAATAGCTTCGTCTCTGTGAGACTTCTATAATCTTACTTAACTTTAAAATAAGTTAATATTAACACAGATATTTAAAACGTTTCTCGCTTCGTTCGCCTTCGCCCGATTCTTGTCTCAACGGAAAACAGGAGTTGGGATTGGTTGTATTTTTATTTTTTTTATTTAACTGGATTTATGTATATTTATTCCGTGTAGGCGTTTCATGATATTGCCAAAGATGTATCGCTTTTAACATGTATCTTCAATGACCCTACGATTCATCTTCAGATCTCTACCTTATTCTTTTATAAATAATAGGATTAATTAATGAAAGCAAACATTACAGTTTTGAAACAATTATAGAATCGTATGAAAGACAAACTAACCCGTTGGTAAAAGTCTCCGTTATTAACAATTTGGTTGTTTCTTTTGAAAATGTTTATTTTACTACGCTTATAAAAGATTCACCTGTCTGATTTTCTGGACGGAATCTTATGAACGATATTTCACCCGCTTTCCAATGTAAAATCGAGCTGAAATTTTTAACGCAGTCGTATTTTTGACGACAATACACGAATCAGTTATCAGATTTACTGATTAATCTATCATTATTAATTTATGAACGATTAATATTGGAAATCGTTTAATGAGCCCACGAAAAATGTCACTAGTTTCCTATCGAATTGATTTTGTACGCTGAGTTATATTAAGACTAAAAAGCATATAATTAATTTAAAATATGTTTTACTTTACTTTGTAATACACACACATAATATGAGATATTGAATTAGTACTTTAGTTTCGAGAGGAGCAGTAACTAGTGGTAACTAACTTAAATACAAAATTTATCAATCTAATCGGGTAGGTCAGGGGGGCGCGCGGTGGGGAATGGTAGTTTTTCCCCCAAAAAGCTCTAGGAGTGGTGAAGTGGACTGAAATGTGATATTATTTATTAATGTGTTTCAGGAATTAAAATTTTTTAGGATTTCAACGGTTTCCAAACTGTTCATTATCCATCCTCTATGAGGAACCGAGTGGAGTAATTTAACACTAATCATTCCTTCGATAGTCACCGATTAAAATTACTCCACTCGGTTTCTCATAGAGGATGGATAATGAATAGTTTGGAAACCGTTGAAATCCTAAAAAAATTGAATTCTAGAAACACATTAATAAATAATATCACATTTCAGTCCACTTCACCACTCCTAGAGGTTTTTGGGGAAAAATATACCCTTCCCACCATGCACCCCCTGACCTACCCGATTAGATTGATAAATTTTGTATATAAGTTAGTTATTAATCTATACCTGATGATGAGAGGGACTGCTATGTGTATGTGTGTGTGTATTATAAAATAAAGTAAAACATATTTTAATTTATAATGTTGCACCACGAAGTACCTGCCAAATCTTTCAATGATAGCATATAATTATATTACATGAAAATATTATTTTCTTTAATCACATTTATATTTAAAAATACTAAAAAGGAAAAAATAATAATCGGCCAAAAAATTTTTACCTCATTCTCCAAATCCAACAACATCATAATTTTGTTATCTCTATCAATATTTTGAAGACCCACCTTTAATCAGGCAAAAAAAATTTGGACCGAAAAGTATTTTTACGTACATTTAAATATATCCTGGTTTTTAAAAAAAAATATTTCGTTTTCACGCAATACAATTTTATTATATATTTAATTAGACGGTATTACCAAAATTGACCCACTATTATATTTAAAAATAGAAACATTTATAAGGGTTGTCCAAGTATTTGAAAAATTGTCGTAAACAGTTGAACCGCTGATTTGACGTGGGAGATTCACGAAGCGACGCACGCCCGTAATTGCGGTCCACATTTCAATGATCAGCCGAGTCTAGAGGGGAGAGGAGAGGAATGTCGGAGGACGCAGATAAGCACACAACTCGGAGCTGAACAGCATTCCAATTTGAATTGAGAATGTTCAATCTGTGTTGTACTTAATCTCTCAAAGGGAACTTGGTAGTTGACTGCTTTACATACGTATGGCGGATAGACAAACTTCCAATCTCGTACGGGAATAATTTTACAACATTTTTGAAAATATGATTTACTGAGGCGAAATTTCGGTAAAAATTTATTATTTATGATACGCTCAGAGGAATAAAATCAAACCTTTTGAAAATCAATTCTTTACTTATGTAATACATTAAAATTGTATGAGAAAATTCCCCCGTAGGATTATCGCGATGTTTTTAAAGCCACATTACAGTATATATACACATATAAATTATTAATTTTATGAACCTTACTTACTTAGGTATCGTCACGCGGTTTTTGCGTGGGGGTAAGCAGAGAGGATAGAGCGCCACACTCTTCTGTATTCGAATGTTGTTAAGGCTTCTAACGGGATCATCTTCTAGTGTCTGGTTAATCTGGACGTGCCACGTCTTCAGCGCCATTAACACATGCGTCATATATCTTTCTTGCAATTCTTTCCTCATTCATTCGTTCAACGTGCCCAAACCATCTGAGTGACCCTTTTTTAATTCTATTGATTATGTTAAGATCAACTTAATATTCATTCCTAATATTCTTCATTCTTTACTCTATCATAAATGGATTTGTCGCACATGCGTATAAGGGATCTCGTCTCCACTGCATTCAGTCTAGTTTCGTTCCTCTTCTGCCAGCTCCAGATTCACTTCCAAACATCAGTGTTGGTACCAGATTCCATTTTGTACCGCTTTAAACTCGATGTAATTACTATTAATTATTTTTACAGGTTAAAAGGCGCATTGGTTCAATAGTAAAATAAAAGACGTCTCTGTAATAATACTTTTTTAATTTGCCATCCAGTTTTTATAGAAACGCCACATAAAAAAGAAATGCGACATTAAATAATCGAGGCCTCCAGTAAATAAATAGGAAGATAAATATAAGAAATATTATTAAAAAATACTGATTATATTATTTGTAGGTATATATCTACTTTTTTATTTAATTATGTACACCAACACGTTTCAGAAAAACCTTTCCATCGTCAGGGTGTTGTATAACTGACGTTGGAAAGGTTTTCCTGAAACATTTTGGTGTTAATAATTAAATTAAAAAGTAGATATGTACAAATAATATAATCAATATTTTTTTTAAATGTCAATCTACAGTGTTGCTGAATCAATTAAAAAAAAAGAAATATTATTACATAACTAACTAACTAACTTACCATCACGCCGTTACCCCGTGGGGGTAAGGTAATAGGATAGAGCACCATACTCTTCTGTCCTAACATACAACTTTCGCTTCATCTACATTCATACATCTTCGCATGCAAGCTCGACGGTTGTTGAGGCTTCTGACAGGACCATCTTCCAGTGTCTGGTTAATCTGGTCACGCCACGTCTAACAAGTTTAAAAAACCTCAATACTAAATCGTTGTTCGAGCAAAAATCTTCTAGTCTCTGGTCGGGAATTGTAAATGTAAATTCATACGAGCGCGGAGTTTTCTGTGTATGACGGTTGCTACGAGGCAGATTGTTTGGAGACATTTCGAACCGAGCGGTTGAATTTTGGTCGCGGCGGATAAAAACTATGCAACATGATTAAACATTTGGCGTGTTAAAGTGGTGCTTTAAGCGGATTTGGTAGCTGCACGGAAGAGAGCGGAGATCGGACGGACCAAACAACGCCAAAAACAATGCAAACTGGTAAGTGGCATCTTTCATATCTAGAGAGCTTCTAGTTCGATTTTTCCCTGTAGGAAACCCGAACCAGAGTTAAAGTTAATCAGAAAATTGCTCCAACAATCGTAAATGAATCAAAATAGGAAACTTCTTCATTATGTCCATTAAACGTTTCAGTCGTGATGGCCTGGTCCATCTGCATTATAATTAAGGGGGGGGTAACGTTAATTCGTACAAAAAAAGGCATGTTTTTGTGAACTTTTTGTGACGACAGAGTTAAAATCTCTTTATTTAAACCAATGGTACATTAAAGTATGACATTTGAAAAATATTGTGTAAAATTTTCAAGACGAAATATTATAAAATACGGCAATGGCAGCAATAATTCGGACGTGTTTCGGAAAAAAGGAGAATTGCGGTGTCCATCATAACTTGGTGCTAGATCATCTGAAATCAAAAAATCTAAGTTCATTCGTTAGATAATAGATTTTCCCAGGTAACGCTGGGAGAGTTTTTTGAATTTTGAATTTTGAATTTTTTGGAACACTTTGAAGGGAAAAACGCGATTTTTTGTGAAAAATATCGACTAATTTGTTATTAAAAAATATAAATTAATAACAAATTTAAAAAAAAAGTCTCCAGCGTTACCTCGTAAATTATGTACGAAAATAGTGTTCAAAATTTCAAAAGGATCGGTGCAGTAGTTTTGAAGTTATGATGGACACCGACTTTGAAAACGTGAGATGTGAGGAAAACGTTTTAAAGTTTTGCACACTGTAAAATTCAAAATAAAAATCAACATTTATTTTATACTTACACATAATCGTCGATGCCATGTACACCCAGCAAAGAGCTTTCATCATCAGCATCTTTTTGTCCTTGTCTACACAAAACTCTTCCAATACAATAAACACGTCCGGTAGTCCTCAGGTGAGCGCGTCTCTCAGCTGCCCGAGCAGGTATAGAAAATCAGTCTGAGTATCGCTCAAATGTTCATAATTTCGTCAATTTTGCTCCGATTGATTTGAAATTTTGACACAATATTCTTGCGTAGTTGTACATTAAGTTAAAAACCTTACCTCCCCCTTAAACGTGTCAGTCGTAATGGCCTGATCCATCTGCATTATAATTAACAAAATTTAAAAAAAGTAGTTTATTGTTGGGTCATATACTAAAGCCCTGTTTGTGACAAAGGAATAGTGGGGAACCCGCAGACCCCAGATCAGGGTGGCGGTCGCGCTAAAAACGATATTTCATTTTGCGGCAATGCCATTAAATCTGTGTGTGATATCCTAAATAGTGATGAATGTGATGACGTGCTGGAATTAAATCCACCTATGTTTATTATTCCCCAGTACGCTGCGATATTAATTTCATTCGTTACATTTCCGTGTGATTTATGCGCTGCGTAACCGACATTGCAAAGTAATTTAATATAGAAAATCTACAATGTAAATTAATGATAGCTACTGTCGGATCGTGTCTGACAACTGTAAATCGCTGAAATCGACAATTAAATATGTCGAAAGTTAACACATAAGATTTCGCGAAACGTTATATGCAGTGACGTGCAGTGGGTATAAACATGTTATGCTGTGGCCGACCATATTAAAAAAATATATATTCGCATATACCTATAAGGATGTATACATTTTTTGAATTTTTTCAACTGTGTATAATGAACTATTTTGAGTAGCTTTAATCCATAAAAATAACTTCACTATAAAAGTTTTGGGTGGAATTTGTAAAAAATATAATTAATGCGAGTGATGTGGATAGGACCTTTCTAAGAGACATGCTATTCCATGAAAAATTTACTTGTCTATTAAGAAAAACTCGCAGACATAGAGATAAGTAAAAATACACGGTTCAGGACGAGTTTTTTCTCGACTTGACTAGATCCATGGAACAAATTTGTTGGGCGCAAACAAGTGAGTTAAATTAAGAATTGACATGAAATCAGGTACAAAAACGTCTTAAATAAATCTTCTAGCCGTAGGACGAATTACGGCTAGAAGTTTAAATCAACTTTTTCTTAAGAAAGGATTATTTAATTAACACTTGTTTCCCAGAGTCTTTACTAACGCATAACTTTTTTGCTTGTATGCGCTGCACGCCACTGGTTATATATATATATTAATTCCATTTAACAAGATCATCGCTATCTATCATACGCATCATCGCTATTTGCGTAGAAATAAAAAGCTTTAATACATAATCGTGTATAAAAATGGTGAGAAATACTGCGGACCATCCCATCTGGATAAGAAAGCTTGAGTATCTCGAATATGTTATGCGAGGACCAAAGAACAATCAAAATCATCTCATCGTCCAGGTGAAAATAAGGAAGAGCTTAGGAGAACGCCGTATCTCAAGGTTGCGTAACTTACAATGAGTCTCGATCGCCAATATGATCGCAAACTACGAAAGGAGATGGCACTACAAGAAGAAAAGGATGCGTAACCTTCAGGATATTAACAACCGTTTTCCAGTAAAATAAACATGCGAAGTTAAAATTCTAATCGCAATAACGAAATCAAACTGAGCGCTTGATTCGAAAAGTCGCCTCGTTACCGGGGAGGTGTTACGGCCGTTCGTCGTTAGCCCGCTTAAGTAACGGCCGAAGTAACGGCGCTGTCGTTACCCGCCCCCCCCCCCCCCCCGCCGCGCCGGTAACCGCCGCCTAATCACCCCTTGTCTAACGACAATGCATGTTTCACCCAACTCCTCTGCAGCTGACGGAAGATTTTAGCTGGAGAAGATCTGTTTTTGATTTTCATCGTGTTTTATTTATGAAAAAGTGTTAATTACTTTAAATTAATTAAATGTATGATAAATTTTGAATAATCCTTTTTTTAATCAAGATGATTAAAAAATTTATCATTTCAGTAAAGTATTCTTCTTTTTAAATAATTCCAATATCCGACAGCATAAATATTTAAAAAATATTCCTTAAGAGGCCCCAGTACACGATTTTCGTATTTGTTCTTGATTTTGTTAAATTTAACGTAAACTTATTAAATCATTTTGCAAAACCCATAGCTAAACAGGCTTTTAATCAATTTTATTATGATAGATCCATTTACTCTTGAAGCATTTCTTAAAAAAAATATGAACAAATATATTGTTATAAAATCAAAAAAATTATAACCCCGAAACACTCTTTTGGTTTTCATGCAATAGAATTATCTTTGGTACACTAATCTCGTATATTTTCAAATAAAGACCATATATTTTATTTAGAAAATGATTGCATAAAGTTTGAACAAGAAGTGGTGCTATTCAGACATAAAAATATTTTTCGACAACTTGTTAAATGTATCGTTTTAAAAAATACAAAAATTAAACGTTCTTTTTTCTATGTTGCAGCATCCATAAAACCATTAAAACATCGATTATTTTAATTAAATTTTACATGCGTTTTAAGAAAATTTCACTGTCATTAATATAAAAATATTCATAAAATTATACCTCATACTCAAGAATTCGAATAAATTAAATCGTATACTGTTACGGACGTTCGCAGCGGCGGCAGTCCCGCGCATTCCAGACTATACGGATTATGGATCTATCATAATAAAATTGATTAAGCTATAGGTTTTGCAAAATGATTTAATAAGTTTACGTTAAATTTAGCAAAATCGAGAGCAAATACGAAAATCGTGTACTGGGGCCTCTTAATGTTTTGAATAGAAAATATTCTTTACACTTTGTGTGAAATTTCTACATCTCAATATTTCTGACATATTTTCACCATAGTAAGTAATATGGAACATCAAAAATTTATTCCCTATAACACCTACTATCGAAAAAAAATGAAAATTTTGATTATATCGATGACTAGACATTACACCCAAAGTATAAAGAATATTTTCCATTCAAAATTGAATAAAGAAGGCTTACCAATTTCTTTAAATGAGTTTTCTTTACAAGATTTTTTTTGGCGACCCATCATTTCGAAGAAATAAACTATTTTAAAAAGTTTTCATGTACAAGTGAGGATGATTTGAGGAATAATTAGTTTTGGAATCAAAGTGACGTTAAATTGATGTTATACACAAACGTCATCCCTGAAGGGGTAACCAAGTCGTTTGCTAATATGGATCGATGCAAGATTTTTAGCAGCTGCGGGCTGCGGTTATATTTCTTTCCAACTTCCGTAAGGGAGGCCAAGCGGGGGCCAAGGGCGGGTCAAATAAATGTCGAGAGGTCCCCGACGCGATGGATGGGTCGCATCAAGATATGTCACAACTCAGGGCCCGGTGTGGAAGGGGAAGATAATCTCCTAAAAAAATAAAAGATTAAACACTTGTTCTCCATCGATCGGAATTTATACTAGACGTTCACATATTTATACGGAATTTATACGGGGTGTAACAGAACTAGTCCACAATTGACAGGTGGATTGCTGCCTTGATTTTGGGTCGAAAATGTTCAAGCAACCATGACCTAATATCAACAGGTAAGGAAATATGCAACAAAAGTTAACTTTTTTTTTTAAATATGTCTTTTTTTTGCAAATCGTTGGACTATCATTACTGTAACTTTTATCTAAAATTAAAAATTCATTGGTTTTTTTAGAAGAAAAACATTCCAATCAGAATTTTTAGGGGTTTTATTATTTTATCATCTTATTTAACTTGTATTGAAACGAATGGATTTTTCGTAGCTGATATAAGTTACTGTAATGATAATTCAACGGTTTGTAAAAAATAAGTTAGAAATATTGAAAAAAAAAATGCAAACTTTGATATCGAATATCTCCTTATGGTTGCTTGAACATTTTTGACTCATAATCAAGTCAGGAATACACCTGTAAGGTATTGTAGACTAGTTCTGTTACAGTTTAAAAAATTCTAAAATGTTTTTAACTGTGTATGAAAACTTCGAAAACGGAGATATATTAGGTATTAGATAAAACACACTTATTATTTAGTTCTGCTTACTTAATTTTTATGAAACGCGTTTCGGCTGACGAGCGCATTATCAATCTACTTTACATTCAACGACTTGTACCTGTTCATATGAAAACTTTTGAATGGAAGGATTGAAAGGATAAACATAATACCGAGACTAATTAACAAAATACCGGATGGACTAAAAAATTAAACAGATTTTTTTTTAAATTGTTAAAATGAAATGTGAATATTATATAGTACATAATATGATTGTGTGAGTATGCATATTATTCCTACAGACAAACTGTATATACAGTTTCGTAGGATGTTTTACAATAATATTGAAACAGATTAAACAAATAAAATAAAATAAAAGAATTTAAGTTGGTTTTTGTATTTTGAAACCATTCTAAAAAACAAATTTTGATCAAACAATAGTAATTAAATTATTTTTAATAAAAACTAAATTCGTTTTTAAATTAGGTAAAAAACTTTGTTAACTCTACGCGAGTTTAGTAAAACATTAAAATAAAGAAGGTAACAAAGTTAATGTGTTTCACCTAATTTAATGATCTTCTTGAATAATCTCTACAATTTTTGTTTTAGTTCCAAATCCATCAACAATATAAATGAGTTTTTATTGTCATATGTTTGATTGTGGAGTTCTATAAATTTATCTCTGAAACAATAAATTTGTAATGGAGATAATTAGGTTTTAACGCTTCTATTGGAAAATTCGAATCATGGATAGTATACGCGCAACCCTCGTAGTCCATAGTCCATATGTCACTGGCTCCTCACTCTGAGGGATTCGGATTCGATTCCCGGTGGGGTCACAATACATCTACTTGTTTTCCTGTAGCATGTTTCGTTTTGTAGTTTTAATTTTTTTTGTTAAATTTAAGATACATACCTTAGTATCTCTGCATTGTATAGTTCCACCAAAATAATTTTGGAAGATTCGATTTGAATTTATAAAATAATATAAATATCCACATTGGATAGAAAAGGCCAGTAAAAATCTAAATTGTATGAGAAAGTCTTCTTCCCTTCTTTCCACGTATCTTTTATAGATATATTCATTATATCCTTAGAATATAAATTAAATTGATAATTCGATGAAAAAACTAGGATGCCTAAAATTAAAAAAAATGTAGATCTAAAATTTACCTTGCGAAAATATGTTTCGTGCGACCATAATAACGATAGACTCGCAATATACACACAACAAATACTAGCTGTAACCCTAACATTTATACTATCTTTTTGGCGCTCCGCGAAGAGTCGACTATAGCAAAATGCGTGAAGTGGCCGGTTCGGGTTTGGTGGCCCGGGCTTCAAGCCCCATCTCCGGCCGTTTAAATTAGTTTTTTTACCCGTGAATTCGAACGAAATTACGGACGTTACACGAACTTGCGAGGACGGATAGACAGACTTCATTATGTTTGAATTGGTAGAACGTACAATTTAATAATCAAACTTATTATTATTGATCACAGCCAGAAAGTGAGTTAGGGTGAGTTAATTTAAATGGTATTTATATTTACTCTCTAAATATATCTAATAAGCGTAGGTTTATAATATTGGTATTTTCAAACGAAACGAAATCCTGTGTTGCATGTGAATTTAAAAAAATTAATTCACAACATGATAGAGTATTTACTTGGATTAAAATTCAATTTGTAGTTTGTTTACTTGTGCAGGAATTTGAATGAAATAAAAAATCAGACATTTTAAAACAACTTGTTGTATGATTGTTTCTGCGCTTCGATGGAATTACATAAAATACATTCTAAAAAGTTAGTAAATAAAATAATAATAATTTCAATATAACGACAAGATATATGAAAAAACAAATATTTATTATTTATGTGGTTTAATATCACATGGATTTTTTTTTGTATATTTTACGTATTGTTATTATTTATTTGTCAAAGAATCTAAATAATGAAATGATTTGAAATGGTAAGAAGTATTGAACAGTTAAGACATCAATAATAGAGGTATAACACGATATAAAACAAAATCTCCACAGATGACATAATTAAATCAAAGTATAAGATAAACAAAAATAAGGCAATATAAAAAATAAGACATAACATAAAATAAATCAAAAGAGAGCAAATAGGATTGGTGATGAAAGGGAAAAAAGGGTGAGGTGTTGAGGGAGAAAAACAGCAATGAGCACATAAATGCGCATATATAGATGATTGAACAGAGTGAACCTGATGATGACACTGATTATGTAATGCAGATTCATATATACGGTTCTTAAATGTGGTGAAGTTAAATAAATCAATGTTAATTATTAAAATCTGTTATATGATTTACATGCTCGGTGGACGAATGAGTTTTGTGCATAAGATGTTCTACTTCTAGGATTATATACTTGTTAAAAAATTTACATCAATAATTGATCCCGATGCGAATCGCCGGGCAACAAGGAAGAAATGGGGGTTGTATAAGGTATTAATTAAAAAGAACTAGAAGTCAATGCGTGAGCGTATACCAAAGATTCGAGAAAAATCATTTCCTATAAATTGCGGGGCAGCGGATGCAAAAAAGCATGTTTCATAGACAAAACGGCGTGAATAAAAATTACCTATCTGTTTATGGAATCACAATCTCTATAATAGTAAATGCATCGGTCACTTCTTGAAATCTCAACACAATGCTAAAAAATTATCGTCGTAATATAATAAATTTTCTGAACCGGGAACTATAAATATCATGGATAAAAATCATTATTTTCATTTGTGTATCATTACCCCTCCATCAGGCGCGTATAAATGTAATAAAATGAATACTAGTCATAGTTTAGAAATTCTTATTCTCTTCTCAGTATTCCACCGTTACAACCACCTTATCTTTTGATAATACTTAATTTTTTTAATTATAATATATTTTAAAGTAGTCAGTTTAATACTTCAGCGGTCGATGAGAGATGCTGATACCCTGAAATCCAAGTTATAAAATATAACTCAATTAGAGATGTCATAATTTGATTTCCACTCATAGAAATGATAATCGTGAATAATTTATATTACGTTCATAGCAAATACATCATCATCATTCTTGGCACTACAACCCTTGGTGGGTCTTGGCCTCCTCAATAATTTTCCTCCACTCATCTCGGTCTAGTGTCAGCTCTCTCCAGTTTCGAAGCTCTAAGGCAGAGATGTCTTCGAGGACGTTGTCACTCCATCTTAATTTTGGCCTTCCTAAGCTCCTTCGCCCTATTGGCCTCGAGTTCAGCGGGAATTTGGTGCTTGTCGTTTTTTGGTGCGAAGTCTTCCCAGTTTTATAAATTTTGTGACGTTTCGCTCCTTAAATAGAGTATAGAGCTCATTGTTGTAACGTTTGCGCCAAAGAGCAAATCCATCGATAATATATAAAACAGTTAATTCGTTGCTGGGTTCGCTGGGTTGGTGCTTGATGCTCGGACATTCTCTCCACATGACCCAGCCACCGAAGTCTTCCCAGTTTTATAAATTTTGTGACCTTTGGCTCCTTAAACAGAGTATAGAGCTCATTGTTGTAACGTCTGCGCAAAAGAGAAAATCCATCAATAATATATAAAACAGTTAATTCGTTGCTTGGTTCACCATAAAAACAAAGCAATGACAATGAAAAATGCAAGCGGTATATTGAATAGATTGTCGGGAAGATGCGATCACTGTTTGTAGATTTAGAGGACGCGATTCGTCACGCTCAAAAGGGCTAACAGCGAGTGCGGGGGATGTAGAGATATATCTGCGCGCATTATTCAAGTGTGAAAGCTACCCTTATAAATAGGAGCCGGTCCGCCGCGATTGAAACAGATAGGGGAAATGGAGCCGAGCTGCGGGTAAATGCAAAAAGTAAATACGTATATACGAACCGCGCCGCGTACTTCTCGCTTCTCGTCGCGCACACTCCTCGCTTTGGTTCCCGAGAGAAGGAAAGTAATAAATATTAATTAACCAAAGGCCTTGCTTTCGTGTTAACATTAAACAAAAATTGTAATTTTATTCATGAAAGTTACTGCCGCCAGCGGAAAAGTAAATGTTTAACTTTTAATGTAATATATATTCACACATTATTTTAAATTACAACGTCTCAAAATTTACCTCTTTTTAAATAATGTCAAACATTTTGTGATATTAAAATGTTAAAGTAACATACATTTTCTTTGTATTGTACTCGCGATTTTCCCCTTGTCTTCAATCAGTTTGCGATAATATTTTTACAAAAAATCTGTTATCTCTTGAGAATGAGACCCCATTATTTTGATATACAAATCACAACATTCGCGTTAAGGCGACATAATCGTTAAATGTATTTACCTACCTCTCAAAATGACAAATAATTAAATAACTTTTAAAAATATAATAACCTTTCTCGGCGGGAAGTTTTATTTTTCCATTTTATGTCGACAACGACGCTGCTTGTGTGGAGCTAATAAATCCGACTCTATATGGCGCCTGCGCCGGCGCACAGTTTTTTCTGATATATCACTGCGCTGGCGTGAGGAAATATTTGATTTGGCTGAGAATTTCGAAAGCAGAAAAAACAATTGCTCTCGTTTTTTTTCTTCTGGAAAGTGCATTTTTTCGCATCGAATGAAAGGATATTATAATTGATTAGTAAATGTTGTAATCACATTTTCCGGGATTTTACCAGTTTTATTCTTTCGCGTGTTATTTGTGAGGTGAAGAAACTTTTGGAACTTCTCAAGATATCTGCTCAAAAGGGCGGCACGAAGATCTATGTGGCTGAAGATTTCGACTGTCTTCAAAGCCGAAGAGAATAGTCTATCTCAGTTTAGGGATCATTTGTTGGCGTATTTTGGTTTATTCGTGTATGTTTTCAGAGAGAAGAAACGTAATTTTCATTTTTGCATGATATCAAATTGAGGGATTAATTATTAAATTGATTATTGATTATAAAATTTAATAAAGCGGATGGCTATTTACACGCTGGCTGTTCCGCACAAAGTATATAACTCAATTCTGATCATATGCAGATTTTGAATCGAGGTATGTCATTTATACATGCATAATGAAAATTGAAGCTAGCTATGACAGCAATCGTCATCCCTCAGCCAATGATAAGTAAGTTTAGAGGTACGACGTTGCAGTTTCATTGACTATAAATAATGATATAAAATCGTAATGCTTTTAAGATAAAATAATGTGATACGACACAAAAAATATAAAATATATTATCCATTCGATGTTTGTTTGTGTAACGTAGTGGAAATTTAATATTCCATTTGTTAAATGGAATGAATTTAAAAACACTATTTTATTCCTCTGTATATTTTTTTAAATCTCCTCTGTGTACAAGAATCATAATGGAACTAGAATTGCCTTAAAACAATATTATCTTTAATATCATCGGATGATTTAATATTTATATTTTAAATAAGAATATTATCTTGTTTAAAAATGATGCACTACGGTACAAAGTTTATGTTAAAAATAATGTAGCAATAGAAATAAAAAGCATGTTTAAATTGTTGATGTGGCAGTCTTTACTGAATACACTTAATAAATAATGTGGTTCACAACCCTTTGCAGGTAACCGGGCCGAAGGTATTTCTCTGGAATCCGAATGAGCCCTTGGGTGTTTTATTACACGAGGCGCCATCTCGCGTAATGTAAGGAGACTGTTCACACTGCAAATAAAGCCCTCGCTGCTGGGAAAATCCTCGAATTCCCACGTAATTCTTGGATAAAGAAAGATTTTACGAAATCAGTTTAGAATTGTTCCTTTTCAGGCGATTAACTAGTCCTTCGCGAGCGAGCGAGGAAAAGGGACAGGAAATTCAGCGGAACTTCGATTGATCGATTTTGAGGGGCAAACCATAACACGAATACTGAGTGAAAATTTCAACACTCAATTTCTTTGAAACAAATTACATGGAGCACTTAGAAATCTTGAAACCTGCGAAGCGAATGTTTGAGTACCAGTAGTAATTACATAATTTTTCTAGATATAAATAATTATATATTTTTTCTATGTATCAATGAATTTTACGTATATATCTGAATCATCAAATTTGTTATAATTAATTTACTATATAATTTACTTTAATCTAAACCAAAACTTCACAGTAAAATGATGAGTTTACGAAAAACATTGATGATTTTTTTTTTGCAAAGATACATCTTATAAGACGAAAAAATATTTCGATCCTCGTAGTTTCGTCTTAAGCGATTTTCGTAAATAAATAGCATAAATTGAGGACTTAATAAAAAAACTCTTACCCAATCGACAGTGACATTTAAAATTAATATTTTTTGGAATATTATTTAGAAATAGCATCTATTTTATAATGAATAATAACAGCTTATTTATTTATTTCAACGGTTTAATATCTTTTACTACTAGGAATAGGAAATTCTACGGTATACTGCGTCGTTTGATGAACAGGCAGTTCAGAACCCAAGAACTAGTGACCAGAGAAGGGGTTAATTAACTTTAGCACGATATTAATTGGGTATATGGGATGCTTTTTAAATATAGTGCAATTGATAAATTTAAATATCTTGATTTTTATTGAAATTTAAAATTTGTAAAAACAAATAAGCTGAATTAATTAGAAAAATATACATACAGAAAAAAATCGATCTTTCGAAAAAATATTTGGTTATCACCGAGATGTGAACCCGCAACTTTTCCTTTCCCGGCAACAAACTCGCCACAATTATCAACATTGATTACGAAAAATTTGAGATATATATATATATATACATAGTAGCGGACCCAAAGACGTTTTCTTGCCCGAACGTTGGCTTTTCGTTTGGGTGGCATTAATCCTAGAACCTGACTGCAGCGCCACCTACCGGGTCCAGTTGTGAATTTAAACTATCCAGGGACCCACTCGAACGCACACAAAAAAATTTCATTAAAATCGGTTCAGCTATTTGGGAGGAGTTCAGTGACATACACACGTACTGAAAAATTATATACTTATGTAAAGATCTATGTGTGGGATTACCCTATACACAAGCCACAGTCCCGAGCAGACCATCAACGCACACATTGTATAGTCGCGACTTAGTCAGCAGCGACACGAGGATGGCGGGGCCATCGCCCCAGTACAAATTCTCCAGGCACACGCGGGCCGGGTCGTACACCCCTCGGGTGAGTAGGAATCCTTTGTTCTCGGATGGTATAAAAAGCAGCTCACACCCTACGTGGGCATGTCAGTCTCTCATAGACCTCCGGCGTGTGGCCGGAGGCTATGGCCCTTAGATTGTCTATCATTGTCTTTGTAATCATACTCGTGTATATGTTGTACTTGTTTTACCGAGATAATAAATTATCAAATATTCTACGCCTTTGGAGCTTTTCTAACGCATGACGGTGGTGACCTTAAAGCAACTACTCCCAAAACACTTTCAAACCACCCAAATTGTAAGGCCCCTAATACAGAGTCAGTATTGAAATGATTTAAAGGTGAAGGTACGCTTTAAAAGTGTACTTTTACTTTTAAATCACTAAGTATTGTCTCTGTATTCGGGCCTAATTCTTGAGTAAATGATTCCAATATCAAATAGATTTTTTTTAAACATCCTGGAATGTGTTTTTGATTAAAACTAAAATATATCAATTATTATTTGTATTTAATAAAAGTTGAGAGACACTTTTTGAATCAGAAAAATCATAAGTATAACCTATTTTTTTAAGGCTTTTACGGCCCAATTACTGAAGCGAGAAACATCACAAAAACTCACAATCTTGAGTGAGTCAAATAAATTTATTATTATTTCACCAGGAATCGAACCTGAAACCCCTCGACGTGAAAGGCCAGTATTATGCCCGCTGGGCTACGAGGGCCGCTATCAGGATCATAAGAAAGTAATACGAGCATTTTTGACCCACTACCTTTATATTTGGCATAGTTTTCCTTGTCCGGTACACGCTATTTTCTTTGATGACTCTGTAGGTAGTAAATACGATATAATGAAGCTGCAAATTACACCAGCATTATGAAGAATGCATGAATAATATTAATATTCAGCGGCACGCTCGCAAATTTTATCATTTCCCTGCAGGAGGCGGCGCGGGGCAAATGATGTGCCGGTTGTGTAGTAACACCTGCGAGGGCGGCCCCTGGCGGGCGAGTCACCCATTGCATAATGTATGGACGCCATGAAGTATTTCTGTTGCGTTCGCAAAATATATATTTATTTAGGGAGTCGGAACAGTTTTGAACCGTTTTTTAAGTTATCGGCAGTCGCGACATCGGCTTGCGTGTACAAGTTAAACAAAATTATGTATTTAAATTTATTTTTACTCCCTTTTTTTTTAATTCGTAGCATCTGCTTGCTTGGGATCCTTTTTCCTTTTTTCCGTGATTCAATCGAGCTGAAACTTTGCAAGCAGACTAGTGGCATTGATAAAAATGATCTAACAAATTTTCGTTTAAAAAAATTCAATAATTATAGCATAATTTTGGATTTTTCGAAATTTTAACGATTTATATTTTTTTTTCGAGCCCGACGCGTGCGTACGTAGCGTCTGCTTGTCCGCCGAAAATAATTTAGATTGATTTTTGACCCTTTTCCCTTGATCCAATCGAGCTGAAACTTTGCACACAGACTCGTGGCGATGATGAAAATGATCTAAAAATTTTTCGTTTAAATTTTTTTTATTATTGTTTAATTTTGGATTATTTGAAATTTTAAGGGTTTCCTCAAAGTGGAAACCATACAAATGAGAAAGGAGCCCGACGCGTGAAGCAGGCGCGAGACGTGTTTCAACTAGTCTGACTCGAGCCATGGGTCTGATCAGACGGTTTCGCCGACGCCGTGCCCTATACCAATTATTACGTTTTCAATATTCTATAAGTTTTAAGGATAATAATATACATAGAATAGATTTTCCACATGAACTTAATTAAAGCAAAAGGAATATTTTGATAGAATATCAAATTGGAAACAGTGCAAATGAGAAAGGGAGTATAATAATAACTTTTTTTTTTTTTTTTTGGTTTTTATGGGTTAGTTTTTTTTTGCATTACTTTAAATAATTTTTATCCTCTTAGGGCCCACGGTAACATAGTATATGATACTCAGAGTTTATGTGAAAAATACTTTTACTGATTATGTTGTCTAACACAAGTATCAAATATGATACCGTGGGCCCATAGAGGTTAAATTCTTTAGGTGTATTTATATTTTACCATTATTGATCATTTGCTCACTGGCTGCAACCCGCCAAAAATGACAGAATATTGGTTTGCGTCTTTGCTAAGCCCTAGTATACATTTATAGTATCTTTTGGTGGCCCACGGAGGGGCGATCGTAACAACATGCGTAGAGCGGCCGGTTCGCGTTTGCTGGCCCTGGGTTCAAGCCCCATCTTCGGCCGTTTAATTTCGTTTTTTAGCCATAAATTCGAAATTACGGACGTCACACGAAGTTAATGTGACAGATAGATAGACAGATGGACGGACAGACAACGAAAATATTATGTTCGATGTCATAATTTATTCTGACGTATTTCCAGTCAACATTTTACGTATTTTTAGTAAGTAAAAACTTTTAAGTGGATGATAAAAGTTTTCGTATTTTTATTGCTTAAAGTTTCTTGTTTTATTTACTCATCCAAATCGTAACATATTGATTCCAGCCTTCTTCAATGGCAACTCTAATCATCTAGCTTATTTTGAGCACTCTTCGTAGACCCAGCTCTCAAATATATAGATGTATAAAATAGTATAAAAAAATTTAGTAAAATAACATAATACCGTTATGTAATAAGATACTAGATTAATGAACTTGCGATTAAAATGATATATATTTGTTGATTAAAAATAATTAATATCATGTTAACATATATAATTTTGAATTTAAAGATGACACCGAATCCCAAGAATATTTAAGATTCGTCGATATGTACAACTTATTATACATCACTTCATTAATAAATGAAAAATGATTTAGAGGTAACATAATTAATATAATTAAAAATAATATACTTTGTTTACGCCACTAATTTGTTGAAAATACTAACATGTTTCGGGGCCAATGGTCCCTTCGTAAAGACACCACGTATAATAAAAATTAAAAATCTATATATTAACAAAATAAAAATATATGGGAGATGAATAAATAATCAAGTATTAATATGAAAACAAATTTAAAAGATAACTATTTGCAAAATGACCTGGTTTTTTAAATTATAATATATATTTTCATATAAGTACATAATTATTAATTCACAAATATTTATTTATTATTTTTTAATGTTTATTCTTCGATTTTTAATTTTAAGTATACGTTGTATCCTGATGAAGGGATCATTGGCCCCGTAACCGGGTATTTTCAACAAATTAGTGGTGTAATCAAAGTACATTATTGTTAATTATATAATTATTATATATCAAGTGCAGTCAACTTTTGCGTGTCGTCAAGTCATTTTTATATTTATTTATTTTTGAACAATTATTTTGACAATTTATCATAAAAAATTTAGATTTATGAAATGAATTTATGATTTGAGAAAAAATATTTAAATTGCTGAGTAAACCATCATAATAAATGTCATATACAATTTAAATCAATGGGACATTTTTCCTCGGGGTTGGTTTGAAATGCGCAAAATTCAAATCAATGTAGAAAATTTATTACACACAAGAAAGGGACAGTTTTTTAGACTGTATTTTGTTATTTTCTCCATTTATTTAAGATAACTAATGTAACTACCCATTTTTATACTTTTATCTTTAAAAGCCCATTGAAGAACATATTTGGTGAGTTGCATGAAATAAAAAAAACAAGCATGATTCAATGTTTTTTGAAGGCCCACGCACATATATAATAACATTTAACACGTATATCTGCATTCAAGTTTTATGCGGTAAAATAAAATGTAGGTTTGTTGCACATATTTCACAAACAATAACCATTTGTTAGGTAGTTTTCATAATACTTTAGACCTTGTGAGACGCAGAACCCATTTCGTTGCTGACCTACTAAAATCTATTTACCCGTATGCAAGTTCCCGCCAAGTTCGACAGTTTCCAGAGAAAATTTTTCGCATTCTGTAAAGATATTCTTGAAATGGAACGGGAAACTTCCCGAGTCGTTGACACAGAAAGAAAGCGAAGAAAGGGCGCTACGGAATTTTGTTTTCAGTTCATTTAACGTCAATATTTGTTCAATTTGCTATTTTTCTGTTAAGCGTCCTCCCACTGAGCGAGCGGGGGATGATCAATCGAGACAAGTCTCCATCCCTTGTATTAACCAGAACAATTATTATACCTACATGCATTACATCACGATATTTTTACTACCCTGAAGTAATTTTGAACGTTAGGTCTTAGACCAAAGGTTCACTCTTTGGCTTAATATAAATTTCTGGAGGTTCACATCAAGAATCCCATTCAATAAATAACATTATTAAGATAATTGTATTTAGTATGTCTCAAAATACAAATTTACATTCAAAACTAAATAAAATAAATCATTTTCATCCGTGTTACATACACTACCGAGGAAATTTGCGAGTAGATTGCAGATAATGTATCTCTGATTTATGAAAAGGCATTTGAAAAGGCTGTATTCCTTATTACGACATCATATTTACATAACTACGCGAAAAGGTGTTTTCAAACATATTTTTTAACGTGAACACAAATAAGTGTAGGAAGAAATATGGGGAGATCTCGGACCATGAGACATTTATAAATCGAGCTGCAAATGAAATCGTTTTACCACCTGCTGCAAAAAAACATTTAAAATATTATCTTATCTCGTTTTTTTATGACTTCTATTATGTGATTGGCTACCCTACTCGAAGGTAACTGATATTATTTTAACCGGTAGGCAATTTCATAGTAAGAGAAGCCTTTACTAAGGATAGTACTTTACTAGCTGTACGTACACCCGTGAGAAATCACTGGACATAATTATTAAATTAATATAAAAAATGAAAAGACGTGTTGTTTGGTGGCGCGTGTCTTGCATGTAGCCCGAGCCACGCGCTGATTATCGTGTCACACTTGGCTGTCTGCGCTTCGTTAGCAGCTAGTCAGTGTTGTTGTTGTAGTTCCAGCAAGTTACGGGCGGACATTCGAAATTAGGCTAATTGATAGCTTGACACTCGGTTAAGTATCTTCTGTTGAAATGGTTATGAAAGTATTTACACTACTTTTTCCTCTTACACGTCGTGATTTCGATTCCTCTTCTTTTTCGTTTTTCTTTTATTAGATTTGTCCATCTGTAGTACAGAAAACTTTGCCTCCTGGGATGATGAGGTCCAGCAGTCGTATCCAGGCGTCATCTGGAAGGGATTTCATTAGTTCCTCTGTGCACGAGTCCTTCACTCTCGATTCTGGCTACGTGATCCTTATTTTCAATTTTGTTCACCAATATGATCAGAATATTCGAATATTCGAACCTAGAATATATTTGCCTGTTTTCAAGTATTCGTTATTCGAATACTTTCGCTCATATTTATATTATAAGACTTTAAATATTTTTATAAATGAAACAAAGGTTTACGAACCCTGGAAGTCATACGCAAGCAGTTTCCGGGAGTTTTTTCTCGGAGTCGGACATCTTTTGCATTTGCCATTTTTTAAGTTTTATGCTTATCTTTATTGTTTTATGACAATAATCACTTACAGTTAACACACTTTGTTTTGTCAACGATGGAGTCGGCTTTCTATTATTCTTTAGTATTAAGTTTTCATAAATACTTGAGCCGACAAACAAGAAGTTATATACAAAATATTTTTTTTAAAACTTGCACGTAGGGTGTGACATATGAAGTAATATAAACATATCTATAATTTTGTCAGTTATCGAGAGAATACTGACTCGCCTGTATCTTATTTTTTATTGTTTATATATATGCATATTTACAAAATTGAAATTTTGTTTCGTGTTTTTTTTTTTAATTTGTATTTCTAAATTCAACATTATTTTTCAATATATTTTTTGTTGTTTTTTAATTACAACTATTTTTAAAAATTAAAATAAATAAATTCTCTAAAATTATTATGTTTTTTTAAATATATATAATGTATTTATCATCCAAAGTAAATTATTCCTTTCTTAAAAATTTTACGAATATATTCGAATATATTAGGTCCTTACATATGAAATTGGCGTTTAGTATGGGAGGAACATAAAGCCGATTTTTTTTATTATAATATATTTATTTAATCAAAGTATGTACCATTGCTATCTATGCACTTTTGCCATCTCATAGGTAGTTCATCGATCCCTTTACTAAAAAAACCATTCGGACGGGAATCAATAAAATCTTTGAAGGCGGTTTGGACTGCCCCATCGGAGTTGAATTTTTTCCTTTGCAAGAAGTTATCCAAATTTCTAAAAAAATGGTAATCTGTTGGGGCAAGGTCCGGAGAGTACGGTGGATGTCTTAGACATTCCAATTGAAGCTCCTCTAATTTGGTAGCCGTCTGTTGTGCAGTGTGTGGTCTAGCGTTATCATGAAGCAGCAGTGGCCTAGAGCGATTAACCAGCCTCGGTTGTTTAGCAGCTAGCTTTTCCATCATGGTTTGCAGTTGCTGACAATAGACATCTGCCGTAATCGTCTGGCCAGATTTAAGAAAGCTGTAATGAACGACACCAGCACTAGTCCACCAAACGCTCACAAGTAACTTTTTTGGAGTCAATTTTCGCTTGGGGCATGGTTTGGCTGGTTCGGCAGGGTTCAGCCATTGCGATGAGCGCTTCCGATTATCGTACAGGATCCACTTTTTATCACAGGTAATGATTCGATTTAAAATTCCTTCATTATTGTGCCGGTTGAGTAATGCAACGCAGCAGTCAACGCGCGTTTGTTGATTTGCTTCACTCAATTCGTGAGGTACCCACCTTTCAAGCTTTTTCACCTTACCAATTTGCTTCAAGTGGATTAAAACAGTTTTATCACTAACACCGCAGCCTGCAGCTAACTCGGATGTGGTTTGCGATGGATCCGCTTCCACAATAGCCTTCAATTCTTCATTATCAACTTTGGTCTCCGGCCGTCCACGGGGCTTGTTCTGCAGGTCGAAATTTCCAGAACGAAAACGTTGGAACCAAAAACGCACTGTGTTTTCTTTTGCGGCACCGTCGCCATACACATCATTAATCCTTCGAGCCGTTTCTGCAGCACTGGTGCCACGGTGGAACTCGTACTCGTAAATAACGCGATATTTCAAGTTTTTCATTTTGTAAACTGAGTGACGCAAAAAAAAAACAATTGAGGAAAAAACAAATGAATTATAATTTTCAAAACACAAATACATGAGTAAATAGCTGTATAAATTTGGATTTGGAATTCCTAACCAAAGAGAAGATATTTGAGATCAAATTTGCCAGTACGGCAAAACGCCAATTTCATATGTAAGGACCTAATATTATCATTAACTATTTGATATTCGAATAGTTGGAATCACGAATATTTGGAGGCTCTAAAATCTCATAAAAAGCATGAAGCCACCCAAACCAGTGTAATGAAAAACCACGTTTAAAATAGTAACAACCGCGGTTCTCTGTACCCGTGTGCTACGTACCCGGATACTATATAAAATGTATCCGGCTACCCGAAATATTTTACGTGAGTGATACGTAATGGATTGTTCGAAGAAAATTTGGATAGATGTAGACTTTGTCCAACTGCTTTAAATACCCGGAACTGTTTCAATACAAAGGGGCTCACAGCATACCTGGATGACTACAAATCTCTGTGGGGCGTGTTCGGGTACGGACGCGCATTTGCATAAACATTATTGTAGGGAGACATCCATTAACGAAAGTCTATTTGAACCGTTCGCACGGTATACCTCGTTATATGAGTATACGTACAAGAATAGCTACCAGAAAAATAACAGACTATCATTTAATGTACACAAAGAGGATAGTTATACCAAATACATAGTTTTAAATTACACTTTTTGCTTGTCATCTAGTGCGGCGTTTCCCAACATTTTTTGGCTCGCGTACCACTTGGTAGTACATCACGCTTAATTGTACCAAGTTAAGAAAGAAGTTACGACTCTGATTCAACCTTTGAGAGACGTCGCTGAAAATTCCATCGTCGTAACCAGTACATATTGCACACTGGCAACCTCTATCGTAGAAGAAGTGAACACTCCACATCAAAGTGCATATAATTTACCCCCCCAGAAGCATTAATCAGTTCGCCCTGTGCCTCCGCCGGTACAGGTCGTCCCCCTGCTGACGTTGAATATGAATTCAACGAAACGTCGAGAATTGCTTCTCGGAAAAACATACGGTTCGTATAAAATATCCGTTACAATTTACAGTTAAAAACAGTTCCTGGATTTTGTCGCCGAGGGATGTTCGATTTATTAACATAAATTATAGAAGTCTCATAGAGACAAAGCTATTAATATATTAACAATTACACGAATGAAACATGTATGGATTCTCTTATATGATGGTGCAGGGCTTACTGTCTTACTGATAAACTTCTAAGCATGAAGAAGATATAAAAAAATATCACCAACACCATAATCAGCTATTGTCAAACTAGTTGAAGGCCTTTCCATGACTGCTGCTTTGTTGGTCCATTGCCGATCTTTTTTCTTGTCGAGGTTTTGGGTATTCTGTAAGTCATTTTTTGCCTTAAGAATTTCACTTGTTCGTCAAATATTTCTGCGTCTTTTATTTGCCTCTCTCAATGAGATTTACGTTATTTAACAGTGACAATCCTTCACTTCATATCTGCACTCTAACCCATACATTTTTGCATTATTACACGCAAGGGTTACTTATTCGAAGGAAATAGTATTGCACTTATAACTGCGATGACAGACGCCTGGGGCAAAAACCCTGAAACCCAGGCAAAGTCAAAAATCTCAATGGATTGTATCTACGAAATGATGACGATGATAACCCACATTTTAAAATACAATTATAAGAATACGTTACTTTTTTATTCAGGAGTGAAATCAACATTTAAATACTAAACATTTTTGTAGACATTTTTCGTCGAATTAAAGAGGCCATGTATACCAATAGAATAAATTACATTTTATTGGACTGAATTTTACGTATGTTTTGTTCCATATGTTGTTTATTCTCATATATATTGATTATTTATATTGTAAAATTATTTTATACTGTTTATTTATAGTGTTTTTACATTGCTACATTTATTTTGTTACAATTCATATCATTCATTTATCTCAAATGTGTTTATTTATATTAATATTTTTTTAAAATTATTTACAGTGTTTTATATTAGTTATATAAAAATCTTATTGACTTTCATGTACTGTAAAAGCCTACGTAAATAAATAA
This sequence comes from Agrypnia vestita, assembly GCA_016648135.1. NCBI lineage: Eukaryota > Metazoa > Arthropoda > Insecta > Trichoptera > Phryganeidae > Agrypnia > Agrypnia vestita. Next base: position 25,121 of record JADDOH010008063.1, on the reverse strand, counting down.
ATACTGTTTGTACGTCCGTCCGGTGAAAAATAAAATAAATAAAATAAAATGTTGTATTATTTTATTTCTAGAACCTTCGAGGAAACCAGACGGACGCGTGCGAGAGGCAAGATCCCTGCCAGCATGGAGGAATCTGCATCTCCACTGACTCTGGACCAATATGCGAATGCAGAAATCTGGAATACGAGGGAGCTTACTGCGAAAAAGGTAGGTGTTTCAGAACCCTACCTCTAGACTCCGACATTACTTTTAAAATTAATTAATGTGTTTTATGTTAGATAATCTTATTTTGATGTCGTCTCTTCAAGAAGAGAAGTTCGAAAGATTCCTCTTCTACTCATGCTGCCATCTTCTATCGGAATTCGGCGATCATTCTGGCGATTACGACTTTATTTACTGCCGCACGGAACAACTCAGCCGAGTCATACGAATACCAGTCCCTAAAGATACGCAGTGATGAGATGCGGCTATTTTCTACGCTTCTTTTACCACTTATTTTCCTCCGGATGATGAGTTGGTTAAGATTTTTTTTTGGTCCTCTCATAATATGTCCGAGATACTCCAGCTTTTTTGTCTAGATAATCTGCAGCACGTCTCAGTCTTTTTCCATACGCGGGAGGAGAATATTCGTCACACTATCCACCGAGGGAACTTTTAATATGCCTCTATAGAGCCACATCTCAAAAGCCTTGACTTTGCAGATTAGTTCTTGGTTTAGTTCTCATGCCTCCACCCCATATAAAAGAATAGAAATAATGAAACACCGAACCATATACATTCTAAGTTGCAGATTGAAGGATTGCAAACTGTAAATGGCAGAAATGGAAAAAGAAATGAAAGAAAAATCATTAACAAGAATCAATTTAATTGGTAAGATCAAGAAAGCAAGCGGAGGAGATGGGATATCCTTGAAGAGGTCAATGATTTGACCGGCTAGGGAGTGTGATAAATCGTGAGTTCTTAGAAATTGTACTCTGTCTCAAACTGGCACGATAGAAATTATGTTTTTATAAATTATACCGGCAGGATGTTAATTCTTTATAAAAACTATAAAAAAGACTGTTTGGACGTCTTTGTCATATTACGACCTGGCAAGAGGCTTAGGGCGGAAAGACTGGACGGGAAGCAGGTACCGGTAAAAGCGGAAGATCGAAATGGACGGAGAAACCTTGTGTCAGCGTAAAAGCCTCGTCCCATTCACAAAAAGACTGAAGAAGATGAATGGAAGAATACTTTACCATATAATAAGTTATACTGCCGGCTAACCAGGCGTTTAAAATAGCGCAAGGGAATTTCAAACATTTTATCGGACGTAATGTATAAAAATATTGTTAAGGATATTTCAAGGGTTCAAAAGACCACTACTATCAAATTGGCGAAACTGAGATAAACGCACTCGTTATTTGTTATTGATTTTACAACCAATTAGGAGATTTTGAAAATGCTTACTATTTTCGGAAACAAACAAACAGTTATCAATAATTGTTTAACTGTCAAATAATCACTTTTCAACGCATTATCCTCTGTTTACGATTGTCGTCCATTTGTCGTTAATTGAATATAAACGATATTAGTACTTAAGGATTTTCTTAGTAGTGTCTTTATCTAGAAAAATAAATATGTTAGAAATTATGTGATAGGCGTTTTTTCCTAATTATCGCCATTATAATTTATTTAATTATATGAAGGATATAAAATCAAAGGCATTAATATCCAAAATATGTTCTGAATGAAATCACCGAGGAATATTAATTTAGAATATATTGAATTTGATATTTTATAAGAACTACAGCTCTATCACTTCCAAAATCATGTTTGAAAATCGCTATTAAAAGCTAAGAAAGCAATATCCTCGTTGTATAAAAAGCAAAGGTAGCAATATCCACTTCAAAAAATCAACCCCAGAAGATGTGTCACGTGACAAATTGGTTGCTTCGTACTTAAATGAGAGTTTATGTCTATTTTAGACGGAAACATCAGAAGAAAAAAAGCAGTATCCAAATGAGTCAGTAAAAAAAGCAGCAATGTCCACTATTTGATAATAAACGAAGAAATATCCATATTTGAAAAATTAAATGTATATTTACATGTAAAAGGAAAATTACGGAGATAATTGCTTTTAAATACATATTTCCAATTAGATGTAGGTTTCACAGATTCCAGAGAAATTTTCTTGAGTAGTGACAGATTTTTTGTATTCATCTCAGAATACAAAAACCTCTGCGGGATATGCTGTTTTTGCTTTTACAACCCTCATTTGCACCCCGATTTTCTCGCATCCTTTCATATATCTCGTTCTAACTCTGTATCTTAGCGATCGTTTCTGATTAAACGCGTTACCTCTGTGGAGATATTATTTTTCATCTCATCGCTCTCGCGAGAAGCTCGCTTCTCGAACGGCGCTTTCCACTAGAAAAACTCGCGGCAGCGGGACGCACACGAGGAAAGCGATCTAGTCCTTCCCCTCCGCGCCGCCCTCGCTAACTCTTTAATATCGAACATCGCTACCCCGCCCCGCCCTGTAAATAATGCTAAACAAGATCGTAAAAGCCTTCGCCTTTCGCCCCGTTGATTCCGACGTTTTGCATAGAACGTTTGTTCCACGCTCGAGTTGATCTTCTGGCAGCGCTGAGAAACAAAGGAGCCGGACTGAAGGCTGCGAGCCGAATGAGCAACAACCTTATTCTAATACGGCGGGTAAATAATGTTCAGAAACAGCGACCCGTGTTCCATAAAAAATAATTGAGCGATAAAGGGGGCACGCCCTATGAGTGTGATGCGAATGCGTAAAAACTAACACGGCCACTTAGTTCTGCGGGCGTTAAACCTTGATTTTTTAACTGTATTTCAAAATAACGCGCGCCGGCGTGCCAGAACCGTGGCATGCGGGATGATAGATATCGATTAAAATATGCCGCAATTTTTTTAAATTAAAAAATAAAATTAAATATGCAGGGTGTCCCGTATCTCGACGTCAAGCCGAAATCGGGTGATAGGCCAAGTCATAATAGTAATCAGAAAAAATATTTTAAAAAATTAAAAGAACAGTCAGTTAAAACTGGACAAAGTATTGATTCTGAATACTTGGTTTGGTCAAAAAGTGACATTTTCTTCCAACCTGGAGCAGTTGGCTTTGAATTTTGGACAAAAGTTTACAGAAGCATTATTCGGGATTACATAATAATAAAAAAAATGAAGAAAAATAAAGATTTGTAGCAACAGGAGTGAAAAGACTTAAAAGAAAAGTTAAAATATTTTTCTGGTAACTATTGTCACCCGATTTCGACTTGACGTCGAGATACGGGACATCCTGTATATCGTATCATTCCAGACAGCAAGAAGTATGCAACGCAATATTTTACATATTAGTTAGTCTCTGAGATCTTTGGTATGATCATCTCATTCTGTTATGTCTTCTTCTTTTATATGGAGCCAATGGTAATGCAAGTAGCGGAGAATTGTATATCTTTGCACTAGTCATACAAAACTTCTCGGCGGTTAAACCATATTTTTCACGAACATATAACTATTTTATTTAAATATAAATTTCCCGTGGTAGAGACACTCGTCTAGTGATTTCATGACTAAAGTTCAAGCTTTGTTCCAGGAGACTATCAAGTTGCCTATTCTCAGAGAGTTTAGCAAAATTTTAAAATGGTAATAATATTAATGTGACTCGTTTTCTTGAATATTTAAAGAATTTCATAATAAAAATATGACTTCCTCTAAATATAATAATTCCGTTGTCTGTCTGTCTCGTAATACCGTAACTCCCTGAAATTAGAGGTTAAAAAATGAAATTCCACGGCTGGAGAGAAACTCGAACCTCGAACGCGTGGACGGCAGCAGACGACAAAGCCACCATTGATTCTCCGTGGCCCGTCAAAAATATACAATAAATACTATATGCGGCTTAGCTAAGACGCAAACCATTAATTTATTTTGACTGTTTTTTTATTATGTATAAATAAATAAATAATACTTAAGTTTTATTCCGTGATTTTTCGGGGTGTACGGTTAGTTCAATATAAAATTGAATAATCCGTAATATATTACAATTAAGAATTTTCTCTGCCACGTTCCATTTCCATTTGACCCACCGAATAGTGGACCTGAAAGTACATTTTATGGTCTATACAAAATAATTTTATATTAATTTCGTAATTAAATTTATTAATTTCGCTTTATAGTGCCCGCTGAATAAATACATTGTATACTTTTGTTATAATTTTAAATTTAATTAACCGTAACAATCACTTCATTAATGCCATACAACCGGTGCACACCAAAACCAGTTGCAAAAATATAATTGCCCATATTTTAAAACATTTAATTTATATTTTATCCTGAAAAAAGAAAGGTAGTTCCGAAACTGGTTGGTATTAACAAAAATATATTTATATAGTGAATTTTTGTATTTAATTCAATTGAAATATTTTCTATATTAATAAAAGAAAACACTTTAAAAAAGCCACTATTTATTAAATAATCAACATATTTTTCAGAAAATATATTATTTTTAAGACAGTAATAATCATCTTTTAAGCATATTTTTATTTCATACGATTCAGCACACTTCTCCAATTAAAAAAGAAGTTTCATATGTGTAATTGATACTCTTGACGCAAGTTTAATCTTCACAACATTCAATTGCAAGATCTGGCAACACTTTTAAGAGGGCTTCTAGGTTAACTTTAACGAGTATGTACTTGAATAAGTCCTCCTCTCACTCCATTTTCACGAAGAGTGATCTGGATGCATATTTTACCAACCTTCTCCAAGTTTTCTTGACGCGTATGTCATAAATATAACCAGGATGTTCACTATTGTGGTTTTATTTGTGTTTCTTTCAATAGCATTTTGTGGTATATAAGATCAAAAGCTTTTCTGAAGACCAAAACATAAATATGTTGCATATTTTCTGTGTCAATTAGATTAGTGTCATCATTGGGTCCACTATGATCAATCATATATACTCTACACCATATGCACGCATTATTCTGACACATGATCTACCCCAACCATAATCTCAGCCTCAATACAGTTTTTCCTTTCGTTACTATTCCCATTTGTTCTATTTTGTATTTTTCTTTATATTGTTTTTGATTAATTTAGTCACATTTAGTTACTTTGCTCCGTTACGTATTTTTATATTGTGGATCATTTTTTTTTTATATACCCGTTGTCAGTTGTTTTTCCCATTTGATTGTATTGTTGAGATTCCTAAACAAAAAAAAATGTTTTGGCTATGGTAGTCGCTTGTGAAAAAGGTTTGTTATTGTCTTTAATAGCTGTGTCTACTTGTCTACTGATTTAATTATTTGAAAAATAAATAATAAATGTAATCCGCGAGAGAAAGCAGCTTCTTACAATGCATATTTTCATTTTCCATTTTGTCGTATTTTTTAACATGGCAGCAATAATAGGAGAAACATTTCTTGGCTATTTATATTAGTTTTGTACTGAAATCTCCTGTGGCATTTTGCGGGGCAAGAATACGGGCACAAACATTGCTCAATGTTTATTTTGAAGATTTATATTCGAATGCCTTTTGATAAAAAAATGTATTTTGGAGTTCTAAACTAAATAATGAAAAGGTAATATTTGTTACATCAGTGACAGAACACCTTTACCTTTTACTTTCTTTATATTAACTCGTGGCATCTGCTTGCTTGCTTGCCGGCTTGCCGTCAAAAAAAACTTTGGATCGTTTTTTAACCCTTTTCCCGTGATCTAATCGAGCTGAAACTTGGCAAGTAGACTCGTGGCGACGATAAAGAAGATGTATCAATTTTTCGTTTAAAAAAGTTAATAATTATAGTATAATTTCGGATTTTTAGAAATTTTGTTGGTTTTTTCAAATTGGAATCATTAGAAAAGTTTGATTACGGCGGCCCGATAACGTCGCGGAATATTTTCTAAATTTGAATTACTCCGTCGGTATGCATAATAGGTATAATAACACTACGAGTGTCGCAAATCTAAATTGTCTGACAAATTTTTTTATAATTTAATCTTCAAAGCATGAAGTGTCTTTATATACTTACAGTAATTTAATATATAAGAAATATACGAAATTACTGTAAGTTTAGTGTTATGTTATACGTTTTAATTCGTCTTTAATTGTTGTTATATTTTAAAGAAAGGGAGTATAATAAGAACTTGTTTATTATGGATTAGTTTTTTTACGTTACTTTACACTTTATACATTACTAGCTGTGCCCGCAGTTTCGCCCGCGTGGAATTCAGTTTGAGACCATAAGAGTATCAGTGATAAATCAATATAATCTAAACTACTCGTTCAAACAATGTTGTGTAAAAGGCAATTTTTATCTACAAAAAAAATTCCTAACGAAAAGCAAATTTATTTTGACAAGAATTTAACATTGCCTACTTAAATTACCCCCGACAGATTGAATTTAATTTTAAATATATATATTATTCATATTTTATCAATTTGTGAATTAAGCTTAACATACAGATATACGTCGTCGTAGAATTTTTATAGGCCTTTTTAAGTTCTACAACTTCTCTATAGACAGAATTAATTTATCTCTTACTTTAAAGCAGCATTCGTAAGAAACGCACTCGATCGACTTTATTTGTAAAAAAGGTCACCACGAAAAGTCCTTTTATTTTAACACAATGATTTATACACAACGTTTTATTCCTTTTATTTTATTCCTTATATTTTAACTAGATAATACATAGTCTATAACCATTTTAAAAGTCCCATCTAAATATTGGTGAAAGAATTTTTGAAATCGAAGTAGTAGTTTCGGAGATTATCTCGTATCCAAACTTACAAACTCACAATATATATATATATATATATATATATATAATATATTATATATATATATATATATATATATATATATAGTTTCGGAGATTATTCGTATCCAAAACTTACAAACTCACATATATAATATATATATTAGGTTCGGACATATGAAATTGGTTAGTATGGGAGGAACATAAAGCCGATTTTTTTTTATTATAATATATTTATTTAATCAAAGTATGTACCATTGCTATCTATGCACTTTTGCCATCTCATAGGTAGTTCATCGATCCCTTTACTAAAAAAACCATTCGGACGGGAATCAATAAAATCTTTGAAGGCGGTTTGGACTGCCCCATCGGAGTTGAATTTTTTCCTTTGCAAGAAGTTATCCAAATTTCGAAAAAAATGGTAATCTGTTGGGGCAAGGTCCGGAGAGTACGGTGGATGTCTTAGACATTCCAATTGAAGCTCCTCTAATTTGGTAGCCGTCTGTTGTGCAGTGTGTGGTCTAGCGTTATCATGAAGCAGCAGTGGCCTAGAGCGATTAACCAGCCTCGGTTATTTAGCAGCTAGCTTTTCCATCATGGTTCGCAGTTGCTGACAATAGACATCTGCCGTAATCGTCTGGCCAGATTTAAGAAAACTGTAGTGAACGACACCAGACACTAGTCCACCAAACGCTCACAAGTAACTTTTTTGGAGTCAATTTTCGCTTGGGGCATGGTTTGGCTGGTTCGGCAGGGTTCAGCCATTGCGATGTAATGATTCGATTTAAAATCCCTTCATTATTGTGCCGGTTGAGTAATGCAACGCAGCAGTCAACGCGCGTTTGTTGATTTGCTTCACTCAATTCGTGAGGTATCCACCTTTCAAGCTTTTTCACCTTACCAATTTGCTTCAAGTGGATTAAAACAGTTTTATCACTAACACCGCAGCCTGCAGCTAACTCGGATGTGGTTTGCGATGGATCCGCTTCCACAATAGCCTTCAATTCTTCATTATCAACTTTGGTCCTCCGGCCGTCCACGGGGCTTGTTCTGCAGGTCGAAATTTCCAGAACGAAAACGTTGGAACCAAAAACGCACTGTGTTTTCTTTTGCGGCACCGTCGCCATACACATCATTAATCCTTCGAGCCGTTTCTGCAGCACTGGTGCCACGGTGGAACTCGTACTCGTAAATAACGCGATATTTCAAGTTTTTCATTTTGTAAACTGAGTGACGCAAAGAAAAAAACAATTGAGCAAAAAACAAATGAATTATAATTTTCAAAACACAAATACATGAGTAAATAGCTGTATAAATTTGGATTTGGAATTCCTAACCAAAGAGAAGATATTTGAGATCAAATTTGCCAGTACGGCAAAACGCCAATTTCATATGTAAGGACCTAATATATAAATATATCACTTGTCTAAGACCACTAATGCGTTTAGGAATACACGACTAGTATCGACAACTGCAGATGTCATCAACGGGTGATGAAATAAACTAAAGTATAAGAGTAAAATTAATTATCAAAGGTACTGATAGAGGTGGGTGGAGTTATGTTTGGGGAGAGGGGGTTAGCTGGGGGTGGGGTTTGAGTTAACGGGAATAAAGTAAGGAGCGGTGAAGAATTTTGAAATATTATGTTATTGATTAGAGTTTTATTAGAATTAAAAAAAATTGTATTTCTAAATTTTCGAGATTGTTCATTATTTGGCATTTATATTTAACAGGGTGTAATTTTTCTTTTGTTAAAGAATATTTAGATGAAAAGAGCTCAAGGCTTGCAACGAATTTAATCATTTTTATTTAATTTCTGCGTGGAAAATTCATTTGATATTTAGGAACCGATTTATGGCGAATATTGAAGGTTCACTGCATTACGATTTGAGAGCATTTATAAATCTGTATTCAAAATTGACAATGATGCGTTAAGAGGGGGGGTAAGGTTAATTCGTACAAAAAAAGGCATGTTTTTGTGAATTTTTTGTGACGACACAGTTAAAATCTCTTTATTAAAACCAATAGTAAATTAAAGTATAATATTTGAAGAATATTGTGTAAAATTTTCAAGACGAAATATTAAGAAATACGGCAATGGCAGCAATTATTCGGACGTGTCTCGGAAAAAAGTAGAATTGCGGTGTCCATCATAACTTGGTGCTGAATCATCTGCAATCAAAAAATCAAAGTTCATTCGTTAGATAATAGATTTTTCCAGGTAACGCTGGGAGGGTTTTTTGAACTTTCAATTTTTCATTTTTTGGAACACTTTGAAGGGAAAAACGCGATTTTTTGCGAAAAATATCGACTAATTTGTTATTAAAAATTAAAAATTAGTAACAAATTTGAAAAAAACTCGACAGCGTTACCTCGTAAATTATGTACAGAAATAGTATTCAAAATTTCAAAAGGATCGGTGCAGTAGTTTTGAAGTTATGATGGACACCGACTTTGAAAACGTGAGATGTGGGGAAAACGATTTTACACTGTAAAATTCAAAATAAAACTCAACACTTATTTTATACTTACACATAATCGTCGATGCCATGTTCACACGGCAAAGAGCTTTCATCATCAGCATCTGTTTGTCCTTGTCTACGCAAAACTCTTCCAATGCAAATAACACGTCCGGTAATCCTCAGGTGAGCGCGTCTCTTATCTGCCCGAGCAGGTATAGAAAATCAGTCTGAGTATCGCTCAAATGTTCATAATTTCGTCAATTTTGCTCCGATTGACTTGAAATTTTGACACAATATTCTAACGATGTTATACATTCATTTAAAAAAATAAAAATAAAATGCAAAAAAAAAGTTTAAAACCTTACCCCCCCCTTAATAGATTACGCCATTAGTCCCTGACGAATCAGATCCTCGTACGAGATTTATTTTCTAAATAAACAATCTAGTTACAAGGTCACGGTTCGACCCTGAGTACCGCTTAGTGTAATGCTTTTTAACGTCTATTCAAGAAGGCGCTGTCTTTGTTCAACTCAACTGGGCAATCAATCTGTTGAATTTTCTGCCTCCTGCCCTGGCGCGGAGGTATCGGGAGAGAGGATGGCGCGTACATCGCGACACGGGTAAATGTCCCGAAAAAACATAGGTCGTTGAATATGTTACGTCATCCGGGGGCAGCCGCGCGGCAAGAGTCCACCGCCGTGTGAGTAATGGCTGGCTCGAGAGCTGCTCAGGTGTGAGCCAATTTTATTATTCCAGCTCCTGAGAGGAATCCATCTGAAGCCATCTCGTCTGATGATACTTCGCCAAGTGCCTCATGGTTATTTTATAAAACATTTCGTATAAACATCTTTATTAGCGCAATAACTTAGATTAATAGCTTTTTGGACTTTAATCTGGCAATTTTGGGGCCTGGCGGTAAAATAAGTATAGTGAAAGCTTTTGTATTTAATTTTTAATGTTTTATTTATCTTATAATTTATTTTATTAATCCTGGATATTACTACAACAATAAGCTTGATTCAGTTACCTATATTTCATTTGATTAATTTTTTGACCAGGAAATTCTGGAAATTAATCCATCAATTTATTATTTTCGCCACAAGCATGTCACGGGTCGTGGCTGCGAGAGGCAAATGAAAACACTGGAAATTAAGAATGTTATTAGGTTTTCACGGCCACTCAGAATCTTCAAGTTTGTGTTTACTGGGGTATTATGCCATGTTGTTACGACATTTCGGGCTGAAGTTTTGGATCTCATTGCAGGGTTCATCATCAGGGCTCATATGTTATCACAACACATCAATTCTGCATGCATTGGACCCTGTAATAGGATCCAAAACGTCGGCCTGAGAAAGCGGATATACACGACAGAATATCCCAGAAAACGTCCGTAAAAACCTGGAAAATGTAGTTGGCACATATATTGTAAAACTAATAAGTTTAAGTATAAAGCATTAGTTTTGTTTTATCCTACTATCGAAAAAATCCTAGGTGAAAACTAAGTATTCACGTTGAATTGTAGATTCTTTGATAAATGAAATACTTCTCAAGAATTACCGTCAAAAGAAATTACAATTCAGGAACCGATCCGCGTGTGGTATAATTTATTTAATGCTATATATTTTACCGTAACTGGTCATGTCTACACGTACCAAAACTCAAAGAGGTTTTGTACATTTTTAAAAAGGTTTCATGTTTAGCTTCGCAAAACCGCGAGAGTTTTGAGAAAAGGCACACAAAGGACTTCATAAGCTCGCCGTCAAGTAAAAAATATTTCTTCACTTTAGCTTTAAGCCATTTTGTATTTGATTGTACACGTTCATTCGGGAGTGGGAACAAATTCTTTTGTACTTTGATATGCACCTATTATTTTCTGTTTTTCTAACACAAACCTGTGCGGGCGTTTGAATTATGGCCACTTCCGGAATATTACAGGTGATATTTGTGTCTACATCTGCAGAAGCGCAGAAAAAAAGAAAAATAAGGAAGTAATGCTCTCATTGGAATAGTTAGACAGGACAGCATGCCAATTTTTTTTTATAATAATTCCTAACGCAAATTGTCACATTTAATTGCCATAATTCCAGTACTAATTATCAGTCAAATTCTGTGATAGCAGAATATTAGAGACTGGTAACGAATTTGGTTACACGGTTGACGTTTTCAATGAAAATCTAGTGAAAATAAAGTTTACACTAAATGAGACAGTACTACTTCATTACTAACTTCAACTGTTAATATATAATGTAATGATGCGTAATATATATAATTTTTATGCGCATTACTGCTCTTTACTTTATATTTTTAATTTATATTGCACAGGCATTTTAATGCATAATATTTTCAGATGATTTACTTAATTTTAAATGTTTATTGATTGAATAATTTTTTGCTAAGATTTAATTTTCATTTTCAATTTACAGTTTTAAAAGTTGTTTTTCAATTGTTCGGGGGACTTATTTTGTGTTTTATTTTTTCTACATGTAATTTTGTTTTTCTGACATTTAATTTATAAATCTTCTGCAATATAATAATTATTAGGATCCATTGTCTGATTTTGCTTGTACTACCAACTTTATAATCCCGAAACTTTATAATCCTGTACAAAGGTAAACATTCATAGAAAAATACTTACTGTATTTTTCTATGAACTGTTTACTTTTGCGCTGTATTATTGTTTTTTATATTCTGTAAACCAACATTTTAATTCTTTTTACTTTACATTTGTAATGTTTATTTTAAAAACTTTATTGCCGTATATTTTATCAAAACAAATTTAATTTAAATTTAAAAAATAAATAAATAAATTATATTCATATTTTAATGCTTATACCTGATACTTTCACTGCTTATATCTTTTATTTCTTATACATGTGCTTTATATTTATATATTTCATATTTTACTGCTTGTAACTGATATTATTTTATGTAGTTTTATACTTCTTAAATTTTATGTAATATTTTTTATGTAAATGGGGGTTAACAAATAAAAAAAATAAGAAAACTAAATGACAGTTACTTTCGCTACATTTTTCTTAAACACAAATAGGTATTTGTGGAGAATGGTCACGCTTTGGCTGTATTTTTCTAAAAGAACTCATTTTCACTGTATTATTTTCTACAATTTTATCCTCTTCGGGCCCACGGAATCATATTATAAATATGATACTGGGAGTTAATGTCGAAAATATATTTACTGGTTATGTCGCCTAACATAATCTCCGGGTATCTAGTTAAATAAGAAACTGTCTTAACGACGGTTTGACCTCGATAAACAATTCTAACTGAACGATTGACAAGTGAAGGTATCCGAGTATCGTATATGATGTCGTGGGCCCCAAGAGGTTAATGGTCGTCTTCTCGTGCTCAGTGTTACGTTACTAATACATTATTGTGAAATAAATATTTGTATGATTCTGAAGATATTCTAAAAAATATACATTAATTGTTTCGGAGGTATGTTAATTAATAGGCCTCCATAATCGCCGATGTGGAAATAAAAACACACTTATTAGTAAATTCCGTCATTAATGGTGGAATGCGACACAAAAAATAAATAAGTAGAACCAAAAACAATTGTGTTTTCATTTTCATATGTATTTTCACATGTCGTGACTTCGTGAGGAATTAATGAAAACGCTCGAAATTAATTACAGATTTATTAATTACTATTTAAATAATTATAACATCACTTAACACAATAAAATGCTATTCTTTAAATTATACTTTTTTTTAAATTTATCACTCGTAAATAGACACTTTTTTATCGCTTTAATACTTTATTTAATATTCACTAGAACATTCCATACAGTTTTCGCACGTATTATTCGCCTGATTTATCGCCCGGTTGGCCACCCTGGCCTCCGCAGCCCGCGACTGCCTTCGCTTTGTTATCGCCTGTCAAGCGCGTTCAACAACAACTCCATGCTCCCGCGCGCGGTCTTATTCATATCTGGCAAATGCTGGTATCGAACTTTCTAGGCATTCCCAGTGCTTAGGAGAACTTTTCCGTGGCTTCCAGGCTTTTAAAGATGTTTTAGATGCCTTCCGAAAGCCGTTGATTACGCTACGCCATTCTGGATTTTTTGACAGTGTAGTGACAACTTCAAATAATTGTCACTTGACATGAGTGCGTAATTCTTTTTAGCTTCGTTACATCGAAATGGTATGAAGGATTCAGAATAAAATATTCCGTTTTACATATTTAATTTATTTTACCTGACCGTATACAAAAAGTTAAAACTTAATGTTAAAAGTTAGAACATACCTTAGGGGTAGTATACTGATTCGTAGGGCTATTAAATATTATATCGCTGTTCTAGTTCAATCGTGTAATAACTCAATTACACAATTTCATCGGCAGTCTGCAACCTCGCCTAGTTCTATAAATACAATTGGGTTCCATGCAATGAACGCGAATTGAAAATAATTTATTTTAACGATTCGGCAGTTTTGTATAATCTATATAAAGTACATGATTGGTAATAATGCTGAAATGAACTAAGAAATACACAGTACATATTTACTTATCTTACTTACTTACTGACTTACCATCACGCCGTTTCCCCGCGGGGGTAGGCAGAGAGGATAGAGCGCCATACTCTTCTGACATACAACTTTCGCTTCGTCTGCATTCATACATCTTCGCATGCAAGCTCGACGGTTGTTCGGGCTTCTAACAGGACCATCTTCCAGTATCTGGCTAATCTGGTCATGCCACGTCTTCCGTGGTCGCCCTCTCTTTCTGGCGCCGTCAACACTTGCATCATATATCTTTCTTACCATTCTTTTCTCATTCATTCGCTCAACATGCCCAAACCACCTGAGCGACCCTATTTTTATTCTCTGTATTATGCTACGATCAGCTTTACATTCATTCCTTATATCTTCATTCTTTACTCTATCATCCATGGATTTACCACACATACGTCTAAGGGACCTCATTTCCACTGCATTTAATCTACTTTCGTTCCTCTTCTGCCAGCTCCAGGCCTCACTTCCATACATTAGTGTCGGTACCAGAACTCCATCACTCCATTATTTATCAAGTGTTCTAATTGAATTGACACTAATTTTTATTTTTATTTTAATAAATCAAAACAAAAAAGTTTATTGAGTAATCAATCTAAAATGTAAACTTTTACGTGTATCTACTATTCGAAATCATACTAATTTTGAAAACGGAATGAGACATCAGCTATTCAATTTTAGTTACGGTTACGGATGGACATTCTAAATTATTATTTTTGTAGATATTTTATTTATTCATACAAATAAATATTTTAAATAAAATATTATTCTAAGGTCCCATTTGATTTCTAAATTGCATTGTTTGTGATAATTTTAAAACATTTTATCTTGACAGGCGCGTACAGTCGGCACATTAAAACACTGATTATATTTAAACACATATTTTGGGGAAAAAATCAAAATTAAATACAAATCTAACATCACACAGAGATGAACATTGTACAGAGTTTACTTTTGAGGATATTGAAGCGGTTTTGTGTGGAAGCCTCCCCGCGCCGCTTGCACTCATATGATTTTCAGTAGCGCGGGGAGGATGACTATTTTAGTATAAAAAATGAGGAAATTGGGTGGCGGAAGTGTAGGGCCGATATGGGAGCTATTGCTCATAAGATGAACCTAACTCCTTCTTTTGACGAGGGGGTAGGGACACAGCGGATGACCCACACATACATGTCCCCCCTCACTTTTATTTAAGACACGTCTATTTATTATTATTATTATTAAATGTCTTAGTACACAATACTTTTTTCTTAGAACAGACTTTTTTCAATTCTTTTTAAAATTCGTTTCCAACCGACTCTCTTCAAGTAAAAATGTTTTTTGTAATAAAACGCGAGTTATAATGCGACATTGTACTTTTTAAGAATATTTAAATTTACCTTTTCATAGTTATTCCAAAATTTATAAGCTCTTCATATTTTTTATAAATAAGTCAGACATGTTGAAACCAGCCGTGGTACAAGACTTTGTAAGAAATTTGTAATTAATTCATGTCTATGTATAATATTTGAGTGGTCTGTGATTGTTCCAGAAAATCTTGCACATTTTCAAATAGCGCTAACATAGCACTGTATTTATTTTTTGACAATGGAGATCCAAGTCTCACTACATTGCCTTGTCATTTTTTAAATAAAATTAAGTAATAAAAAACACGTCTGCATAAACAATGAACTCAAAAAAATTAATGTAAAATAAATTTCACTTTAAAGTTGTTACCATGTAGAACTAACAAAGCGTCGTGCCGCCAAATTTAACCTTTTCCGGAATTTTTCGTCGAAAAAGAGTCACAATGCGCGCAAAAAAAGGTAAGATAAAGTTTCAAAAAAGAACGAAAACATCAGAAAAACTCAGATAGTTGGAAATTATTTCCGAGTATGTACACGCCCCGCAAGCTATTCGCGAAACGTGGTGCGCACAACGGAGACACCGTGTAAAAATGTATAAAGCATCCGCTCGCACAACTCTCCAGCTGTACCGTACAGACGTTGTATACCTTGCAAAGTCCCGACAGACTCGTGTTAAAAAAGAGATTTTCTGAATGCGAGCAGTTTTTGTGCGGGACCGTAATAAAATATTTTTATCATCGCATTTTACACATATCTTTTATTAGTTTTTTTTTTCATTTTTAACCCGCGGGAACATGCGCCGTTTTGAGACGTACTAACGCGGCCCGAGTTATATTTGTTTTAAAATATTGCCGTATTAGCAGGCATTCGCAATATCTTACCTTCCGATGATACAGCAAAAATGTTTACTATTTATTAACAGCAAAACAACAATCTTAACAAATATGAAATAATGGTTTTTAAAATTATGCCAATTACAAATTTTCCACTAAATACTGTAATTTACTTTAACCTACTTTAACAGCGAGTGGAGAGAGTGGAGGGGAATGTGGGACGGGAGTAGAAGGGAAGATATAATGTACGAATTAGTTTGGGTGCGGTAGTGTAGATATTGTTTGTTTTATGTTTCTTATTGTAGAGATGAAAATATCAATGTGGTGATGTTAAATGAATTTGTGGATTTGTACATAAAGGAGTTTTGTTTTGAGTTGGTCTTACAAAAGGGGAGATGAAAAGTAGGTGAATGTCTGTTATTGCGAGTTGGGATGTGGTAAGATATTCGTTGAAGAAGTTCCGGACTATCAAATAGAATATGTGTTATTCTGAATAGCATCACCGCGTATATTATGGCATATTTCTAAGACGATGATGAAAACCAACCAACAAGTCCTGGACTTTTGAACTTATACTTTTAGTAACTCATTGTTACACTTTTTATATTTGTGATGATAATATTTTTATATTTTATTTTGTTTATGTTTGTGATGATTTATATAGTGCCGTTTTTGCGTGAAAGATGCTTCAAATGCGCTTTACAGATGCGACATCCCGAATAAGTAAGTTTTAAGCCTCTTCTTGAAAGATTCCTGATTTTCCATGGATCGCAACACTGGAGGCAGCTGATTCCACATAGCTGGCCCCGCAATGCTGAAAGCACGTTCAGTAAACTTGGTGGCTCCAGGTCTTCTTGGTACTACCAGCTTGCAGAGTACCTCCGATATTGTCGTGGATACAGGGGTCCAACAAATATATCCATCATATATTAAACACCACATTATTATTATTAATATTATATTTTTGTGGTAATTTCATGTCTCATACCAAAATTTTTCATGTCTCTACCTCCGCGGGTAAAGGTCGTCCTCCTTATGACGTTGAATAAGCATCCAACGAAACGTCGAGAATCGTTTCTCGGAAAAACGTACGGTTCGTATAAAATATCCGCAACTATTTACAGTTAAATATGTCTAACGACCGTAATAACAACCTTAACTCTTTCATACCACAATTTTTAATTTTCTTTTCTAAATTTCTCAACCAATACAAAAATGTATTCTGTTTCATGTTATGTTCTAGTTGCCATACAAAATTTTTACATTATACTTTACTGTCACACTAGGACTATCCATCCTTCAGAATCATACACAACCTCTTGGTATTCTGTATATAAGATAAATAAATAAATATTGTACAACAATATATAAAGTCGATCATAAAAAGCCATGTTTATTCTTACATTGAAATAATGAGGTATAGATTACGTGCACATAATATATTATTACATAGTATTTTTTATCTTGCCTTTAATTATATCTGGTCCTCATTTCACGAGCTCCACAAAGCACCCTCGTGAACTTCTGTCAATGGCCAACTTTTGTCACAGGTCTTCCGAACATTCCTCAGGCCCTTCAAATACTCCAGATGTTAAGATGTGCTTCAGATCCTCTAAATATTCGACGGCATAAAATGTAAGTACTAATAAAATATGGTCGTCTTTATCGATAAAGCGGCAGTTATTATTTTACTCAGGTACATTCTCAAAACGAGCCAGACTAAACAGGTCTTCACTGTATTTTTTATTGTGATGAAAAATAATTAAAACGAAATAAAGAAGAATTTTCTCGGATAAAATCCTTTAGAAAAAAACAATACTTTTCATTTGTTATTTGTGTTTTTAATGAGTTTTCGATAGTGTAAGACTTTTTAGTCTGCTGCAAAAATTTTCATTTGCTAAAAATAGCTTCTAAAGCCTTTTAAAACTGTCTGAAAGTTATTTTAAAATAGTAAATGGAGTGAAATCATATACTAAGGCCCGAATAGTTAATACTTAATGATTTAAAGGTTAAGGTTCGCTTACAAAGTGTAATTTGCAGTACAAATTTACACTTTTAAGGCGTACTTTAACCTTCAAATAATTTGAGTATTTACTCTGTATTCGTGCCTAAATTATCCTTTGTTTTGGTCTCATGTTTCTAGTTTCATTGGTTTGTACTTCAAAGAATGAGAGTCAATTTATTCGGCTGATTATATTTTAAGACAAAATAGTTTTTCGTGAACCTTAGCGCGCTTGCTTCGGGGTTAAAAATGAGAGAATCAGTGCAAAGTACATTATCTCCGATAAGATGATATCTGAGATATACTGGTAAGTTGCTGTAAAAGGGGATAATAGATGCTAGAACCTTTTCAACCGTAAAATCCTTCAAGCTGCACCATGCTACAAATAAAAAATCATGAAGAAAAAACCTACAAGATACAGAGTGGCCTCAAAGGTAGATAAAACGAATAATACCTACTCTACAGATTCGTATTCTCACATGCATTCCTCTTCTTGCACTCCTATAAATAAATTACACATGTTCGTATCAAACATTGTAAACAGTTGTCTGTCTGTCGGTCTGTCCTTAACTTTCTGTAATGTCCGTAATTTCGTTCAAATCCACGGCTAGAAAAAAGAAATCACACAGCTACCTAGCAGCTACAGCACCCTAGCGATATTTCTACCACCGCTTCTCCGTGAACCGTCAAAAATATACTATATATACTAGGGTTAGCAAAGATGCGAGCCATTTAATGTTCCGTGATTTTTTGCGGGTGTACGACTAGTCAATTAATATCCATACAAAATATGCTGAAATACACAGTAGGTATAATTTTTCAACGGATTACGAATAAATCTATGAAACAAAAATCTCCTAATTTCTTCACATCATACACTTGTTTGTCCTTTCCGGTGTTACATGGGTAGAAAATTTTAACTTCACGAACCCTTCAAAATTATGTGAAAATGAAACAATATACAGGTGTACCAGAGATAATCCACAATACCTTAACAGGTAGATATTCCTGCCTAAATTATTAGTCGAAAATATTCGCGCAACAATGTCCTTATATCAATATTTAGTATGGAGATAACCGACTTAAGAAAGTAAGACTTAAAATTTGCGTTTGTTTTCAATATTTTTTACTTTTTTTCTGGAAAACGTTAGACTAAATTAATTACATTTACATACATCGAATATTCAAATTCATTTACTTCAATGGAAATCAAATAAAATGTTCGAAGAATATTTTTTCTTCTGAATGAAGGTTTAAACTTTGTGGTGACATAATTATTAAAATAAAACACAAATCACTTTTGTTTTCACCACTTTATTAGATATAAAATCTACATGTTTCGAGAACAATGTTCTCTTCTTCGGGATTGTTTTTGTACTAAATATTGAAAAAGATAAACCATGCAAGTGTGTTACGGTGAAGGGGAGGGGAGGGTTCTCACTTCCTCCTCTTCACCGTAATACACTTGCACGGTTAATCTTTTTCAATTTTTAGTACACAAACAATCCCGAAGAAGAGAACATTGTTCTCGAAACATGTAGATTTTACATCTAATAAAGCGGTGAAAACAAAGTGATTTGTGTTTTATTTCAAATAAAATGTTTCTTTTTTCGTTTCGTTACCTACATATATACGCAGACATTATAGAATGCAAATAATTAATATGATTCAATCATTTCCATTCATCCGTGTCTAATGAAAATACAAAACAAATAAGATCTGCTGCAAAAAAATTTCTGCTATCATGAAATCGTGAGATTATCGCGTTTATTATATTTTCCAACAAATGCAGTATTATACTATTAGTATTAAATACTTGCATTAAAAATTAATTACTGTTTTACCTTCGATTTCGGTGAGTGATATTCACCCGTCATTATTTAATCAAATTTCGATATGAACGCACCACGAGACACGTCCCTCGGATTCGCGCCACGCCGATTGTGGCGGGACTCCATTTTGAAGACGGAGTCGCGGGAGAAACATTATATTATCGATTTGCAATGAGGCGTCGGTCTCCGGTCGGCCACTAACCTCGTTGGGAGACTGCGAGGTGCAATGCACCAAGCGGTCCGGAACGGGCGGGCGGGAAAAACTCCGAATCTTGCGAACAATCGGGTCTTTTCGGCGCCATCTTGGTCTGGAAAACAAACGTCACCCGACGGCGCTGGCAATAACTCGCGGCTTGAGAAAAAATCATTCGTGTTTCGGGATAATTATTTTAAATCGTGTCGTATTTTTATAACTACAACGTATGTTTGTTTGTAACGAGCGATAGTGAAATCGATATGGCCGTTATCAAAGGTATAATACTTTTGAAGCGTGTATGATTTTTAAGTTACAGCTCGTACGTGGGACGTTGGAATAAATCAGCCGTTATTTTGATTACGTTTGGGTTATTTATTATATTGTTTGAGTTTGTCTCGCTTGGTTGTTGTTTTTGGTTTGCGTTATGTTTTATAAAACTTATTATGTTAAGAAAAATCTATGCAAAGCTTACAATTTGATTTAATGTGGCGTAATTTTGTGATTAACATTTATCGATTGAAAAAAAACTTATACGTTTATCCGGTTCATTGACACTCTTTCTGTATTTTACGAGGCAGTCTACTACTAGACGACTAATCAGTGTGTATCTATTATAATATAAAAAATAATTCATTAAGGCGTCTTCATTGGAATTTTTAGTAGGTTAACTGACACTCTGCCCGGTATGCAAACTTGATGACAAATCGTTGCTGATTTAATTTTATGTATTAAAACACAACTTAGATAAGCAAAAATAGACTAATTGGGAATTAGAATAAATAAATTAATTCCACTTAGAAGAATCGATTTTAAGCTCCAATATGAATAATCATAATACATTCTAGCATCAATGCTCAAATTGATCATTTTTCTCAAGTTTAAATTACATATTGACTAAATTTATCTAGGGTTTTATGTCAATGAATCTTTTATCAGAAGTTGTCAGTTTTCTAGCCAAATTTATAATTGTACTAACCGTACACACGTGAAAAATCACGGTAAATAATAATAACGACTTGCTTTGCGTGACCGTACTAGATATGCTGCGCGCTGATTGCGTGTCACACTCCAATTATCTAAAGTTTTAATTCCAGCAATTTACTGACTTTACGACAGACAGACGGACAGACAGCCAGACAACTAAATAATTATGTTTAATATTCTTATAATCGGCTATTACTTTTTAGTTATTCATTGCAAATGATATAAAACACAAATTGATCCACACGCAACTCAAAATGGAAATTAGGTTTAAGACACATACAAAAGGTGAGTGCTGTGCAATAATAGTTCTTGCAAGATTTTTCGCTTATTTGTTTACATATTTTATATATTGTCGCAGATTCGTGCGACAATATATAAAATACGTATAATAAATACTAAATTTAATTTTTTATTTCACAAAGCCATTGGACATAAACTTAACTGGAAAACTATTTTGTAACTCGTACTTTTTATCGCTACTAGAATATTCCACACGTAGGTACTATTTACTCGCTGCTTTTATATGTTCGCTCGGATTTACGCCGTTTTGCTTATCTATGGTTTATCGCACAGGTTCACACTTCGCATTCTGTGTTTTTTTTAGCAGTGTCAAACAAAACTATGACGCCGATTCGACTTCTCGATCTATTCCAGATATTCCAGATTTTCTTCAAAACGATTCTTAAATATTCCATATCCAGAATGTTTCCATATATAATTTTTATATTTTGATTGTCTGTACCTACTTCGATTTTTGATTTTTAATTTGTTAGTATACAATTGTGTTCTGTCGAAGGAGCAATGGGCTCTAAAACATGTTAATATTTACTATAATAATACAAACTATGGCTCTAAAATTATTTACTATAATAATATAAAAAGGCTCTAAAATATTTACTATAATAATAATACAAACTAACATAATACAAAACTGGTGAAAATAAACTTCATTTTTATTAATTATATAAATAATGTCACCGTAATATTTGTTTGCTCATTTTGAAGAACTAATTTTTTTTCTCATCTCCCAATCTCCCAGTTGTCTCATACCATATCTCTTTGCTTATATTTATGCCATACTTATATTTATGTTTAAGATAATTTTTATGGCACCGTTTTAGCGTGAAAGACGCCTCAGGATGCTTTACATGTTTATGTGACATCTTGAAGAAGTGATATTTTTTATCTCTTGAAAGATTTTTGATTTTCCATGGATCTTACCAATTTCAACATCTGTTGAAAAATAATCAAAACTAAAACCATTTTTTTTAAAAAGACATACAGATAAATGAAATCCACGAAAAAATATTTAGCTGCTACCGGGATTCGAACCACGGATCTCCTCCTTTCCGGGGCAGGCGCATTATCCAATTACGCAAAAGCGGCCTTGTATATTTTCTGTGAATTTAATGTGAATATAATATATCAATCATATCTATAAGTCTCACTTATCAAGTGATTAACATTTATTTTTCCATTTTAAGAGCAATTCACTTTTCTGGAACGGTAGGCACAAATTAATTTGTGTTCTTGCCGCTAGAGGATGCCAGAATTAACCGTTTAATTAATTTTATTTTTTGGAAATATTTGATACAACATACATGTATCATATTCAAGAACACATTCTTATTGTGAAGATGCATTTTTCCAGAACAAAGGAGGAGATCCGTGGTTTGAATCCCGGTAGCGGCCAAATATTTTTTCGTGGATTTGATTTTTCTGTATATCTTTCCAATTGACTAATTAATTTGGTTTTAAATTTCACACAACTCTGTTCTGAAAAAAATGCACCTTCACAATAAGAATGTGTTCTTGAATATAATCAAAACTACTCTAATTGGGTTTTTTTCGATTTCAAAAACTGTAGAGCCCCCGTATAAGCAACATTGACCTATCATAATGCTATTTATTACGGAGAAAAAAAAATACCCTATACAATACATAAGTGTACAAAACGCTTATTAGGCCAGTGCTCACGTACGCAGCTGAGATGTGGGTACTAACTTAGAGGAATGAGTGAGCTCTGGACGTTTTTGAAAACAAAATTTTGAGGCGTACTTTGAACCAGTTCTAGAAAATGGACTTTGGCGCAGACGTTACAACAATGAGCTCTATACTCTTTTTAAGGAGCCAAACGTCACAAAATTTATAAAACTGGGATGACTTCGCACCAAAGTACGACAAGCACCAAAGTCCCTGCTGAACTCATGGCCAATAGGGCGAAGGAGCTTAGGAAGGCCAAAATTAAGATGGAGTAACAATGTCCTCAAAGACATCTCTGTCTTAGAGCTTCGGAACTGGAGAGAGCTGGCACTAGACCGAGATGAGTGGAGGAAGATTATTGAGGAGGCCAAGACCCACCAAGGGTTGTAGTGCCAAGAGTGATGAAGACGATGATGATAAATCCTTCATCATGCACACAACGATACACGCGACTTCCACCAGGTTCCGCACGTTTACACGTGCACGTAAATTCTCCCATCCTCGTGTGGACACCCGATTTAAAGAGCGATAATTTGACCTCGCCGGAGTAAGTCAGTGTTACACGGGAACCTTGTATCCGCGCGGCTGGCGCACGATCAGGTCAGATATGAAATACGAGCGATCGGCCGTGCGCATTCTGGTCACGAAGGGCTCCAATTATCCCGGGCGCCGCCTCCGGCGAAGATTTCCATTCGGGAATAATATTGCGGCCTGTCAATTGGTTCTCTAATGGGGCGCACTGGAATATACATTTTAATTACTTTGGTTACATCCCGCGCTGAGGCAGGGTTGGAGTTGCCCCAGAGCCACCACTTGAAATTAATATCCATTTATTTAGAATATTTTGAGTTTTTTAAAAACCAAAATAATTAAAATCAATTAGAAAGACATACAAACAAATATTTGGCTACTACCGGGATACGAACCCGGACTACCTCCTTTCCGGGGCCGGTGCTCTAACCATTAAGCTATAAGAGCCTTGTATATTTCCGTGAATATATCGACCTAATACGTAAGTCTTATTTTATTTATTGATTAATTTTTTTTTACTGTCCATTTTGAGAGCAATCCACTTTTTTCTGATACGGGAGTTCAAATTACTTTGCAATACTACCGCTAGATGGACGCCAGAATTAACAGTTTAATTCACTTTTATTTGGACACCTTTTATACAACAGATATTATATTCAAGTATGTCTTTCTAATTGATTAATTAATTTTGTTTGAAATTTTCACAGAACTTTGTTCCGAAAAATTACAACTTCGCAAATACGAATGTGTTCTTGAATATTTTGAGAACAGTACTGGATTTTTGTTACAGGGACATCATTAATCAATCAATATATTATAGATGTCTCACAGAGACGAAATTATATTTTTATGGGAAAGTAGGTACGGAAGTCTTTTCATAGAGCTTACGACCTATCGTACTGCTGGCTTAAGTGGTCACTTTACACAAAGTAACGTTCGCCATTTCCACCCATGATAGAATACAATGACTACTAAATTTTTGGAAGTTGTATTTATTTAAATTATACGACATGTTCATAACATTATTATTTGTCAATTTCATTTATATTGGCTTAAAAACAATACACCTTGGTGTTGAAAATAAAAATAATCGTATTTTCTTAAATCTTAAACAGTACTAGTAATAAATTAGATCAAGTGAACTGACTCCAAGAGAAGCAAATTGTATTTAATGAACAAAAGCTTCGCAGTTTTATCTCCTTCCAATCTATTTCTCAGCGGGTCATAGATTAGGCCAGCACAACTAAACGTTGTTCCCTTGCTACTGAACTTGGTGAGACGACAAATACTGATGGCAATCGAGTTCAGGGATTGAGATTTTGTATTCACTTTCCACCATAACAAAGGATCGTCTCTGATAGGAATACTTTTTCCTCTATTATACTCTTAAGAAGACTCTTTAATATAAAAAAAATGTCCAAAACTGCATTTTCGTCGGATGTAGTATAATCATCATCATTGCTGCTCAACAATATATTTGATAAAATCGTTTGGACATTGCTATAGGTCCGACCTCCGATTTCAATTTATCGGAACCGAAATTGGAACCGGAGGTGCAAAATCAACCGGAAGTACCGGCCTTTCGGAATTGGAATCGAAGCTCCGTAACATCCCTAATCCAAAACTTTTTCATTCCCCTTAAATGACA
>JADDOH010008062.1:84080-135978 GCA_016648135.1 Agrypnia vestita | reverse complement strand
TCACTCGGTGGGCAGATGCAGTATGGGACGAGAAAAGAAGTAATTATATTTCCACATTCCAAAATTAATATTTTTTAAACAAATTATATAGTTGACTATAAATTATATATGAAAAAATAATCTTTAAACTAAAAAGTTTTCATTTTAAGTATATTCCGAATAATATTACTGTTATCGGAAGGCGTGATCGTGTGAAATTTGGACTAACTATATTAAATTATAAGAATCCAAATCCGTTTGGCAAATACTTACTTTTTAAATTTGTATTAAAATTAGTTCCTTATTAGTTCTTCAATTCCCACATTTTTTTTGTTGCTAAACCTCGACATTTAATTTTCAGTATGCTTTGTATCCCCATGAAGGGAATATTGTACCGGAAATATGCGGATTATTCAATTAATGGTGGTTTTGTACGAAGTGTTCTCTTTGTATTAATATAAATAATGTTACCACAAAGTTACGTTGCTATTATTAAAGAAGCATTTAAATTCCTTTTTTTAACAAGCAGACCGTCAACAGGTCATTATTGACCTTAATAGATAGTCCTAGAGTGACATTAGGGTAGGTACAAAGAAGAAATATTTAATAAACATTTTTAATATGATATATGTAATTACACAATACACTCTTTATGATTAATTATTAATAAATAGTAACTTAATGTTATAATAATTTGTAAATAATATTCAGAACAAAATAAAGACTAACGCAAATCAATAAACACAATTGAGTAGTGTGATTTTTGGTGTAGTGGTCATAACGCTAGCCCAGTGATCTGGTGGTCGGTGTTTCGAGCCCCATTCCAGGGCACCAGCAAGTTAGTCGTATTTTCGTAACACAGGTTTTTGGCTTAGTTTGAGAATAGCAAAAATATTGATGTGACACGTATTCCATGTTCACATCTCTATTTCAAAAAAATTGGAATTATAACAAGATGTCTGTTATATCCTATTAATCTTTTTCCTAATAATCTAAATATTAATTTCCTGTTAATCTAAAAGCTCTTATATTTTTATTTGTGATGCATCTCTAACATATTTCAGTAATTCATGCTGTATAATGCCAGAACCTGTTTATTAAAAAAAAAAAATTGATTCAACAACATTGTAAATTAACATTTTTTTAAAAAAATGGTGTATTATTTGTATAAATCTACTTATATTATTTGATTGATTACACCTACATGTTTCGGAAATACCTTTCCATCGTTAGGGTGTTATATATATGTCAAAATATCAAAATGAATAATGTCTTTTGTTTTTTGTTTTTCTAAATTGTTTGAAAATTTATTTTTAAATATAAATTTTTTCCAATAATTGCGAGTAATCAAGAACTTCAGTAATAATATTTAAAAATAAATTTTTCATATACTTTAGAAAAACAAAAGACATTATTCATTTTGATATTTTGACGTATATACCTATAACATCCTGACGATGGAAAGGTATTTCCGAAACATGTAGGTATAATTAATCAAATAGTATAAGTAGATTTATACAAATAATAAAATCAATATTTTAAAAAAAAATGTTTAAAAAATGGTTTTAAAAGTTATTTAAAGTAATTATACACCGTGAGGGCACAATGACAATCAGGTGTGGTTTCACATCAGCGGGACCTTCATGATAAATTGAACGAAATTCTGTTTCTATAATTAATACAATTTATTTGGCACGTGTTACATTATTTATGAAGAACGCTCTTCGTGATCCGATTTGCATCAAATATTCAGACACTGTACACTCCGAGGAGACTTATTGTTGGAGGACTGGTCACATGGTTAGAAGAGGAATCTCCAAAAAGTGAGCTCCAGCCGAAAGTAGAGTACTAGAATAATAAGAACGTATGCAGCGGAGAGAGATGCAAATAGATTGCAGGTTTCGAATGGGAGAGATCTTGAAACGCCTGGAGCAAACGCATCTGATGATAAATTTAGTGTACACTATTGTAAATGTTATCATTTTGAGACTTTCTTTATCTATTTTGTGAATAGAACGCAAAAACACAATAATTTATGTATATGATAATTGAAATATAATTATTGACGTTTATGTTCTACAGTAGTGTTTCCCAAACTATGGGTCGCGATCCACTGATGGGTTGCGAGCGGATATTAGGTGGTTCGCAGTCACAACACCACGCAACACGTCTCGTCCGGGTCGTGTCGTATTTATGTAATAACGAAGTATACGAAGATAACGAAGTGCATCCAGATATCAATGTAGTGTCTACAATTTTCACTCATTTAACAGAGTTGAAAAATAACTTTAAGGCCTGCTTCGAAGAAGAGATGAAAAAGTTCAACAAGAAAAACTGGATTTAAAATCCATTTCAAGACAACATACCGACTGAAATGTTAAAAAAAGCAAGTGAAGAGCTTATTGATTTATCAGAATATACGTCGCTGAAAAATACTTTTAATCGCAAGCTATTAGCAAAATTCTGGCTTTCAGTTGCTGACACTTTTCCCTGCTTCCATTTGTATTTGTATTTGTAATCCATTTCAAGACAATATACTGACTGACAACAAAAGCAAGTGAAGAGCTTATTTATTTATCGGAAGATACGTTGCTGAAAATACTATTAATTAAAATTCTGACTTTTGGTTGCTGATTCTTATCCCTGCTTCTCTGACGAAGCCATGAAAGTCCTCCTCCCCTTCCCTACCTCATACTTATGTGAAGTGAAATTTAATGCTATGATTTCTATTAAGACTAAATATAGAAATAAATTGAACGTATCGAATTCACTGCGATTAAAAATGACTAAAATTGAAGTCAACGCTAATGCTGTTATGACAAAAAAGAGGCAACAAATGCAGCCTTTCCATTAAAATATCACTTATTAACATTTTTCGTAATTAAAAATTTCGATCACATTTGGAGGTTTTTCTTTTTTTCTTAATTTAACAGTCTTTCGTATGGTTACAATATGAATTGGGAAAATGTAAGGCAGGAGGTGGGTCCCGAAATTTTAATTATTTTTTTATGGTGGGTCCCGGTCCTATCAATTTTGGGAACCACTGTTCTACAGGTAAAAAATCACTTTCAAAATACTTTTAAGGGATTTCAACTTATTTTTAAATGTACAGACCCCTATAATAATAAAAAATATATATAATTGAGGTCAGTAAACTCGAAAAAAAAATCCCGCATTCCTTCAAGTACTGTTAAGGATGAAAAAATAACAACATTATTCTGAATAACAAAACAATGAACTTTAGTGAACTCTAGTGATAGATAAATCTCATTTTAACATTCTTTGGAGGGCCTGGAACAGTTTAGTTCTTATCTGCAGACTGCAGACCAAAATTTATATAGCCTATTTTATGCAACTTGCCCATTTTATGGGACTTGAAAGAGTTATCTTTATTTGAGAATACACTTTGGATATATTTCTGTAGTGAGCATTCTCAGGAGGGATATCAAAAGTGTACAAGGCTATCTTGGAGTGGTCTCCACAGACATCATCAAAATTTTGTTGCATACAATTATGCTACTTATGTTTATTTTAATTTTTATTAAATTAATTATACTTCAACACACGTGGAGCTATTTTATTACTACTACGATTACAATAAGTGTCTCATATTGTCAAATGTAATCAATATATATGTATAAAAAGAAACCCGTGTTTCCCTACCCGCCAATTTTTCTCCACAACCAGCCACAACCAACCACCGGTGGTTATGGTGGTGGATAGCCCATGGTGTCACATCGGAAATATGCGAGTTTGGTGAGGGTGGCTGTGCATGGGTGGGAGTGAATGACGAAAATATGCTTTCTAGCACATTGTTTTGCTATGGGTAGGCCGCGCAAATGCTTCAGATTGTTTCAAAATAGGCGCGCCGACTGTGTCGGTGAATCTAGAAGATTCCTGAAAAACCTGCTCTAGAAAGTTCTGGAAGAAGAAGGTTCTTGAGAAAAAGTTCTATTAGATTCTAAACTGAGTGTCGGTATGTCGATAAATTTTTTTGAAAGTTCTGGAAGGAGAAGTTTCTAGAAGCTTCGCGAAAGTTCTATGACAATCCAAACAGTGTACTAAAAATCTACGCGTGCGAAGCCGCGCGGGCACAGCTAGTCAATATATAATCTACTAAGTACTTAGGTGTTACCTACTATAGATCAACAAATGAAATTAATGGAACACATAAACACAATATATATAAAATTAGGATTTTTTATCTTTACAAGATTGCGCAATATTTTCAATACTTCGAATATCGGACGACAGATATACTTAAAATAATATATTTTTCCTTAGTACAATCCATATAACAATATGAAATCGTGGCTTGGGCTTGAACATTTAAAAATAATCTTAAACCTCTTATAATACAAAAAAATTAATTATAAAAATAATATTTAAAAAACTAGAACCTATCCCTCTGCTTTACTGTTCAAAGAAATTAATATCTTTATATAAACAGACTATATAAAAACACCACTATTAAAACAAAAAATACATACGAAATATTTTTTTCACATAAATATGACATAAAAAGTCAAAGTCGTAGTCAAAGAACACAAACAATAGGAAGTATAAAAGTAAAAAGCACTAAGTACTTCAATAGTCTGCCGGTCAAAATAAGAACCCAAAATAATTATACCATATATAAAAAAGTTATAAAATAGATTCAAAAATTAAAATATATAAAAATAAATAATAAGGTTTGAGACTTTAAAATAATTTATTTAAATATGTTATTTCAAACGTCATTTTACCATATGATGAAAACATGTATTTCTTTATTGCCTAATTGACTATCTCTTACATTAAAAATTCTCATTTAAAGTCGTATTTAAAAAATATACTTGTGCTCCTCCTCCCCATACACAAGTTTTTCAATTTAATGAGTCAGTAACAACAAAAGAAAAATGTAACATACTATCGTTAATTTTTTTTTAAATCTAAGAGAAAAATTTTTAAAAATACTTTCTAACTTAAAAAAACAGAATACAGAATAAAAGTGGATAGTAAGAAATTACTTGCTAAAAAGAAAAATTGAAGTTTCTCGACATTTCCTTGTCACATTATTGACACATTGTTTTTAAATTTGTCTCTGTTTCTTATAAATGAGTGATAACTAAGAAACCATAAAAGCCAAAGATAAAATATAGAGAAAACACTGATGAATATCATTATTAGGCCTTGTGGCCTGTTGAAGGGTAAAATTTAAAAAAATTACCTTCCCTAAAATATCACTACTTATAGTAGATACTATAATAATCCATATTCTAATTAATGACCATCCATCCTCGCCATATAATTAATAACTTATTTGCATTATAACCTATGAATATTGAACAAACATGATTAATAAATTAGTTACTAATTACCAGGGGCGTGCAGTGGGAACAAGAAGAATGACTTTTTCCTGTGCATATATTTTAAAAAGAAACCAAAATAATTATACCTAATAATGCGAGGGACAGGTATTTTCGAATATATAGTGACAAAATAATTCAATGTATCTGTGATACAAAGATTACTTTACCTAAATTTAAGAAAAAAATCTGTCACTTATATTTAAAATAACTGCCATTTCAATTAAAAATGTATTTTTACTAGCTACTACCTATCTAAAATGATGTACTTTTTATAAATATTTCGGCCGCCAGTTAAGGCTGTGTTTTTTAGTATAGCATATCGTCTTGGTAGGCACTTTTGCTTTTTTTGCTTCTTATACCTCATTATTAATATATACCTCATCATTACTTGTGCCATCTGGTAACATTGTTAGTGACACACTTTGTAACATAGAGAATTAAATATTTTTATTAATGATTAACGCCAGTGACATATGCAATATAGTAATGAATGCAGTTATTAGTTTTAATTTTCGTTAAACTGAAACATTGAATAAAATTTAAAATATTTTTTAAAAATCTAATTCAAAATATTTTATTGAAAAAGCACGAAGTCTATTTAATATCAATTCATTTTGGAATGAGATCAACTATTGAATAGGAAGTTACCGATGGATAAATGAAATTTTTATTATTGGAGATGATTTTTTTTTTTATTAGAGATGAGAACACAGAATACGTGTCACATCAATATTCTTACTATTTTCAAACTAAGCTAAACGCTTGTGCTATGAAAATAGGACTAACTTGCTGGTCTGGAATGAGATTCGAACCCGCGACCTTTGGATCACGAGGCGAGAGTCCTTACCACAAGACCAACAAGACGACAACAAGATTACGTATATATGTTTTAAAATTTACTTGTGTTCTTTGAATTAACGGACGACATACAAGCTGATGTCGCATCCCTGGTCTGCATCAGATCGTCCGAGGGCCAGAGGGACCCCGTCCCCATAAGGAGGGTTGAGGCGGACCAAGTTGTGTAACTTGAGGGCGAGTAGTTGGGGTGTGTTTACCTGGGAGGGTTAATCCTAATTAAAGGAAGTATACCCTACTACCAAAAGTCAATGAATATAAATTACCTGTGTATTATATAGGAGAGCAAGATTTGAAGTTCAACGAGACGAAGTTCGGTTATCTCGTGTAAACTTTTCTAATCATTTACAAAGGATGGGCGCAAAGTGAAATCAGTATATATGTTTTTGAATAATAAATTAATAAAGCTAGTAAGAATATTCTTTGCTCTCAACGGTTACTTTTTGAAAATACCAACATGGTTTGGGCCCAATGGTCCGCTTATAAGAATTCAACGTATACATATAAAATCAAAAACGAAGTATAGACAATAACAAAAAAAAATGGGAGATAAATAATTAAATACTTATATGAAAACAAATTTAATATACACTATTTGTAAAAAAGACCTGGTTATCTATTATATTCAATTTACTGTTCACATTTTTTCCTATTTCCGAAATTCCTAATTTATTCAACTTTAATACTGTATAATTTGTAAACCGTTATTAATATCAAAAGAACGATGATTAGGAAATTTGGAATAGTATAGCTAGATACTTAAACAATTTGGGTGCCCATTAACTCTAATATCAAAATTTCTTCTCGTTTTCCTATTTTGGAATTATTAGATACAATCATTACAATTTACAAACACGCGACTTTTTTTATATATCATCCTTATCCTTATTATTTAATATATACATTTTCAAGTTTAGCTTAGTTTGAAAATAGTAAGAATATTGATGTGACACGTATTCCGTGTTCGCATCTCTATTTATTTAAAAAAAAAAAAAAAAAAATTAATCAAGAGTATAGAAAGCTGATTGACTAGAATTGGGGGACTTGGACTAGAATAAAATAAAATCAAACATTATAATTTCGTTGTCCGTCCGTCCGTCCGTCCGTCCGTCTGTCTGTCTGTCCCCGTAACTTAGCGTAACATCCGTAATTTCGTTCGAATTCTCGGCTAAAAAAAATAAATTAGACGGCCGGAGATGGGTCTTGAACCCCGAACCGAGCCATCAAACCCGAACCGGCCAATCAACGTCAAAAAGGTGCTATAAATATATACTAGAGCTTATCGAATACGCGAATCAATGTTCCGTCATTATATAAATTAAAAAACTGTCCTAAAAAATAAAGGTTTATTTTAAGAGGTGAAGGATGGGACACGAATGTTGCTACAAAAACAAATATGAATAATTCTGTTATATTAATTTCTTTTTGATTTTTTTTCAGTTTACTTTTCGGTATATAAATTTTTGAAGATGAACAAGATTGAAGATGCAGATTGAATACGAGTGGTGCAACTGTATTTTGAATTTTTTTGAAGTCTCCAATTTTAGTACAGACAACATTTAGGATTCAAACGAATTGGGATACGCCCAGGCTGTGGACTATTATGCGAATTGTAGAACGATTCAATACACATGGCACTGTCCAGAAGACGCTCTACCATGGAACTTCAACAGTGCAAACATCAGACATCATCGTCGCAGTGACGGCAGCCGTTGGTAACAATCCTAGCATTTCAACAAGACAATTAGCGTTGAACACAGCTGTCAATCGAAGAAGTGCTTCGCGTATTTTGCACGTAGTTTGAATTTGTTTCCATATGAAATTCAAATGACATCTACTTGAATCCAGAAAAAGCACCAATTAGACTAGAGTTCTGCCAAAAGTTGTCGCGTTTTGTTGAGAGCGATGCAAACTTCATAAATGTTTTATGTTTATATCTGACGTGGCGCACAATTTAACATGGAAACGTAAATAAGGAAAATTATCATATATGGGCCAATGAAAAGCCTCAAAATCTACCCAATGAGGTTGCATGCGGGACGTGTGAAGTTTGTTTGGTGTGCGGTATCTGCCAACTGTATTTTCAACCCTTACTTTTTTGAAGCAAACGATGCCAGTTTCATAGTGAATGGAGAGCGCTATATTAACATACTGGAACAATAATTTTTTCCTTAAATATGCCGACAGCAAATACCTTTCTTAAATGTGTGGTTTCAACAAGATGGAGCCAGTTGTCACATAACAAGACCAGTAATGGCGGCTCTGCGTGAAAAATTTGGTGAAAAAATAATCTCACGAAACGCCGAACATCTTTGTCCCCCAATGTCACCTAACCTCACCGTTCCAGTTTTTTTATGGTGATATTGTAAGGAAGAGTTGTATAAAACTAAGCCATGCAATAAAAACGTGTTAAAAGAATCCAGAATTCAAGCAATAGTAGGAGAGCTAGTAGACTTTTTTGGGTGGGTATTTGAGGCACCGTGAAAACTTGTACAATTCTTCTTTTGTAATGTCTGAATGCAAAAACCAGGCCTAGCTGAAGGGTTGTGGGTCTGAACTGACCCTTTATGATAACCATCTTTTTGGTCATTATCATTGGTCATTTGGTCATTGTCATTGGTCATTTGGTCATTATCATTGCTCATTTGGTCATTATCATTATCATTGGTTGGTAAATATAATGTCTTTGTATTTTAACCCATATGTTTGTCTAATTTTCAAGTGTAAGTCATGTGGTCTTGTGAGAGCCAATCGTAAGATAGAAATTTTCAAATAAAATAGCTGCCGAAATACGCTGTCTTTCACACTTCAACTTACCCATAGCGCTGTTCACTTGCACTCATATCAAACATTCTTGATCACCTGGCAGTACAATTTCCGACCAAAATTATGTCTTTTTGCCTCAAGAATGGATTTGCAAAAGAAAATTCACTACTTCAAAAATTTAAGGGTCGGTTAAGTCCCACTACCCTTCAGCGAAGGCTGCTTAATTGTATTCAAACATTACAAAAGAAGTATTGTACAAGTTTTCACGAGGCCTCAAATACCTACCCAGAAATGTCAACCAGCTCTTGGACTACAATACCCCGGGAAACATTAACAGCGGCAATGAACAACGCTTTGGTCAGATGTAGATTTTGCATTAACGGAGGTGGAGGACATCTAAAACAAATTATTTTAAACTAACTTCTACGTTAAAAAAAGTATATAATTCTTTATTTTAAACAAAAAATAAATAAAATTAAGTATTTAAAATATCAGAAATATTCACATTTATTTTTGCAGCAACATTCGTGCCCCACCCTGTACAATCGTACCCATTAGAGGAACTACAACCTAAGCCTAGGATATCCTTCATCCCCACACTAATACAAACCTATCACTTGTGGTAATAAGATAAATGATTCTTTTGGTCCGTTGTGGATCGATTCCGTTACTTTTATTCGTTAATATTAAGCTAATCATTGAGGCTCGCAGCCTCTGAAACGCCCGATGAACCGTGCTATTCTCGAGGGAACGGATAAAGCGGACAATACTTGACGATGTGCTTCGTGTCTATGTTTCCACACTGAAAGGGGAGAACCAATCAGCACCCACTTGTGTTGATAATGCCGTCATCGGATGTGTTTGTTATGTCCAGACAGCCTCAATTTACAGGACGCCATTAAATAAATAATTAGAAATTTAAACAAATTGTTATTAATCAATTAGAAAAGACATACAGGAAAATCAAATTAAGGAAAAATATTTTAACAGCTACCGGGATTCGAACCAGCGGACCTCCATTCTATCCGGGGATGCCGCGTTACCAATTTCGTTACGGCAGTCTAGTAAGTTAACGAAAAATTTTCGACCGTATATGTAGTCGTCGATTAACATTTTTATTCCATTTTTAATCAATCCTCTTTTAATAATGTTACAATATATTATATTTCAGCACTATGAAACTTCTCCGTTGTATCATATTATGTTGTGTACATATACGATTGATTTTCTTAATAGTGATTTTTAAGTGCGTTGTATAATTTTGATGCTAAGAATATAACGAACATGTTATAGAATATTAATATTATAAAGAACATAAACACATACTTGTCAATAGTAATTACACATCATCGAAGTCTTTCAAACATTCTGGACGTGAATGTGGAATTAACTATTCCGAAATGTTCCCGAAGTAACGTATAATTATAATCACGTGGCGATGTCGTGCTGGAGATCAGAATTGTTTTGACAAGCGACACACGACACGATAGAAAGGCAAACGCGTGCGTTTGACCAGAGACAATCCCACTTACCTGCGTGCGAATGAATAAGAGTAAAGCGAATTAAAGAAATACCTGTGTGGAATATTTTAGAGGTCTTTTGTACGAATTACGAAATTGGTGTTAATTAAAGAATTGATCTCCAGTTACATTCGTTTCCAGTGATTTAAGTTTTTTAATAAAACTTTAATTAATTTCGAGCATTCCATTTCCCTACCACAGCACAATAACTATACTAGAAATAACGATAGCCTGTTTCCACATACAGTTCATCATTGAGTTCATGGAAGAATTCAGTTTGACTTTACATAGAAGAAATAAATTGGTCGTAAGTAAGGAAGTACTAGAGAGACTAGGCGCGGTGCCATGTTTTTGGCAAGGTGTTTATCTTGCGCTCCACAGGTGTCGCCTGGTGTCCATCTCACCGTAAGTGTGTTCAACGAAAATCGACTATTTATTTTTATTTTTATTTATTTATTTGTTTTATTGTTTATTTTACGTTGTTTTAAAATAAATTACTAATAACTGCCACACTAAGTAGAACCTGTTCTGTGGCATCTATTCTCATTGGATATTTTTGTATAACTAATAACAATCGTAAAGAAGTATAAACGTAAAAAAGAAAGCAGAAAGAATTTAGTAATATATACAATCATAAGAATACACAAATAAATCTAAAAGAAAAAATTTATATGCATATAAAATTAAGATAAACATTTAAGTATATACAAAAATAAATACTATATTAGAGTATACTTGAAATTATATAAAGCGGATTTTGCCTATTTAGAGGTCAAGGGCGGATCACTTCTTCAGCATACCTTCTACCTGATATTTTTATAAAATTAGTGATACGGTGTTTAAAAGGTTTGTGTATTGTAATTTATTTAGGTTCATTACACACATGTTTATATAGCAGTAGTTGGGAAGATCGCTTTTACCCCACTCGTCAGCTTTGACATTATCGCGCTCACCACATTATTCGCACATGTATTGAGCATATGAGTATTGAGATGGTTGTCAGGGTCTATATCTCTGATCCGCATGTCACTCCTGACAAGTTTCTCGCCCGAAGATACACTGAGGTAAATCTAAGTTAATAATAATGAGTTTCCTAAAGGTCAACCAACTTTAGTTTAATTTAATCTGTCCCTACTACCTTTACGTATGCTATTCAAGGCTGGACATTCACTGCAAATGCATATTTCGGCGTTTTTTTTACTAAAATGTGGGTTTTTATTATTTATTTATATCAGAATATATATTCTATATAGCTTTTTTTAGGTCAGTGACTTAGATAGAACCTTTTTTCCATTATAAAAGTAATAAACTGAACATTATTGAAAACAATTAATAAAATATAATCATTAATCGACAGGCCGCGGCCAAAAAAATCATTTACAGTGTCCTAGGCAGCGCAAAGTTTTAATGAATATTTATATTTACGCACAATATGTTTATTATACATATAAATTATACTTCATTATCTAGAATCCGCACTAAGGAAATTAAAAATATTCAATATTAATAAAGTTATAATGTTTTATATTTGCAAGAAATTTTTACGTTTTTTCTTGATTTTAAAACGCTTTTTTATTTATATAAAGAGATGATTTTAAAACAGTATATCCTAATTATTACCGCATTTTGAGGTTTTATTCACTTAATAATTTATTTATTTTTTAAACAAAAACACCTTAATTATTATTTAAAAATAAAAATTTAAAGTATGAAATGTGCCAATAAATGACGCCGCTGCCGACGGCATTCTGTTTTATAATTGCGTGAACTTTAATGTCAAAGAGCAGATATAGTTTTCTCTCCTTCTACTTTACGCGTGTGAAGAATTTTTATAACATTAAAATATTTGTATTATTTACATGAAAAAACCGTTATATTTTCATACGGGGACTCGTAAATCATATCCGGAATAAATGCCTTTTTTGGCCATGTTATTCTCCATAGTGCATTCCGCTTAGCTTGAAACTGGAACAGGAAATGAAAAGCGTCTAGAAAATACAAAATGAAATACAATCGCATATTTTTGACATTCATACAAGAAATATGGCAAACATTCGCAGAAACCGATATAATTTGGCCCGCCGTTGTCAGGACGAAGGGAAACAGGATGTTGTGAAATGAAAATAATGATTGGTCGTGATAAAACTGTATTTTTAAACCATTTGTTTTATATTCCTAACATGTTCCATTTTTTTGGAAGTACCTTTTTACACATTTTGTTAAACTACTAGACGTTATGTTAGCTTATCCGTGAAGAGGATATGTGAATATTTATTTCACTTATTTATTTGTGATGCAAAAGTAACATTTTATAATAAATATCATGTTCATCGGAGACATACGTAACGTTTTAAGAAACTGTTTTTTTTTATAATAATTTATAGATTTTGATTTCAGATTTCACGAAAAATACTAATATATTATCCCACTACTTATTAGTACACCAAAAGTATACAAACCATTTATGATTTGTTATTACAGTCGCTACTTTAAAAGAAAAACCCTTAAGTGAAATATTAAAAATAAAATCATATTTTATTTATTTTACATCAAATGGGATAAAAAAGCTTAATCTTTTAATTTCATTGTCCAAAAAGTTTGAAATTATGGAACCAAACTATGAACTATTGCAATACAATAAATCCCCCACATTTCCTGGTGTACTAATAATTTTGTTAAGTGAAAAAAAGTTTTTAGTATTAATTAATTAAAAACTCTGTATTAACCACTTGGAGTAACTTTACATCTACCGGTTTCGATACCACTGTATCTTCGTCAGGATGGACGCATACTAAGTATCCATTACGATTTTTGAACGCAGGCGTGGCTACAGTTATGATGGGGGTAGTTTGATAAGTAGAATGGGAATATATCAAGTAACGGGCAATTTATAAAATTTATCCGCTTATTAATTATTTTGTATTAAGTGTTCAGGCATTTCTTGATTTCTTACATTTATAAGTTTTCCAATCTAACGTCTCTATTGTTTACATTCATTTTATAAATTTACATTTATTTTTTAAATATCAAAAACATTATTTTATAATAACATATATAAACAAATTTTATGGAAAGGGAAATATCTAATTTACCATTCATATAAAATAAGAATTAAAATAGAAATTTACATTTTATTTATGATTATTCATAATATACCCTTCATTTAATATAAATATAAATATGTACAATTTTAGCAAATCTGATATATGTCAGCTGAAAGAGAATTCTAACGGTATCCTTTGGTGTCATATATATTATGGTCGTTCGACATATGTATTATTTAGGTACTGAAACATAAAAGGACATCTTATACAAACAAAGCAGAAATTCGATTCTCGACGTTTCGATGGAGTGTCTTCACATCGCAGCGTCTTCAAGAGGGTGTCTCGCCAAATACAAATCACGAACGTATTCCGTGACTCGTATTCGGTTTAATTTTTTAACGCTTTTATTAATATCCTAAAAATAATAAAAATAAAATAAAAACACCAAAAAAATTACGTGTCTACTCGTACGATTGTTTATTTTATAAATGATCCTTGGTTCTTTAGAAATTAAAAGAATCTTCCCTTCGTTGTTTACAATATTGTACATATTTCTGTGTGTATTTATCATACCAGATACGGCCAGTTCCCGTTCATTTTCTAATTTCCTGTCTCCTGGAACACCCTGGAGGTGGGGGCGGAAGGGGGCAGCAGTGTCGGAGAGTCAACATATGTAGGAGCGATAAATCCGGCCTCGGTGTGGTAGTGGTTCCTCTGCCTGAAGCCGTAAATTAGGGGAGCAAAATCATTTTTATACAGCAATAAAGCAAAGCCTACCAAATTCGAAGCAACATAAAATCTGGGCCAATAAAAATGTATAAGGCATTGTGTTTCTCCATCATGCTCACATTAACCCTTTTATTCTATGAGATTTCAATTATTTATTTATTTATTTATTTGTTTATCTTAATTATTTAGTTCCAAACATAATGTTGTGTGGACTAATACATGATTACACTTAAACATATTACATTCCATTTAGTCATTTAAAAGTTTTTACAATAAAATTTTTGAGCTCCTGTTTAAACCTCCTTATATTCACTGTGTTTTGAATTTCCTTTGGCAGACTATCGAAGATTTTTAGACCTTTGTACATCAAACAGTTTTGTGATGTATTTTATTTTTCTTCGGTAGTCTTAGGTTTCCTCCTGTATTGTTAGAATGAAAATCACTATTCAGCTTCATCCTTTTTTGTACAAGAACGATTTGCTTTCGAGTGACGAACCGGGTTTGATTGGTATTATAAATTTTATCACATAACTATATCGTATCACTTCCGGATAGTGTAATAAAATGTAGGTACCTACTAAAAAAAAAAAAAGTTTATTATTTCTTATTTTTTTAAATATTTTTAATAATTATATTTGAACTGTACATTTTCAAACAAAATCTAAGAAATATTTCACTTACGGTGGTAATTTGAACAGGAATAGAATTTCACAAATTGAATAAAGAAATCAATTCGTCTCCGATGGAGACCTCCGTCTTTTAACTCTTCACTGTAAAAATATACTTCAATTCCTCATCAAATATTGCAGGTGAACTCACGCTACTTCCGGCATATATTAACTGTACATAATTTTGAAAACGAGATATCATACATGTCATATATTCCAACATCATTGATCTTGAAACTAGTCATCATTTTTATTTATGCGGTATTTTAAATATATTGTTCTTTCTCATTATGAAATACATTTTTTTAAGGTTTCCCTTATTAACTTAAACAAAAACAGTTTATTTTAATACTTTATTCTAATCATTGCCTAATTATGTTTTATATAGTACTTTTGTAACTAACATCAAAAACCCGATGATAATCTATCTATCGAAGATATATTTATTAATCCAAATATTTTATTTGGTCATTTTTTTTCTATATGTAAATTGGTTTCTTTTTAAATATTTCATTTTTACACGGAAACTGCAATTGTGTGCTAATTTAACATTAATTTTATTAATTTATTTTATACGTAGGGTTATCATATAATTGTAATCATAATACTCCATCACTGATTTATCCCCATGATAAAATATAAATCTCATTCATATTATGAATCAAGGGTACAAATTAATCCACTTTTATACCTGGCTAATTTTATTATATTTTAATTAAAGATTATTATTAATTATTATATCTGGCATCTTATTAAGAGTGCCGACAGCATTCACTAATATTAGAGAGAAATGCACATTAAAATTAAAATAATTTTAAAAATAGAAATAATATATAAAAAAACTCAAAACAGACAAAAAAGAATATTGAACACTCAAAAACAAATTGTCAAAATATATAATTGCCAATATTTTTAATGTTTAGTTTGTAAATTACCCTGTATAAAAAGTAACTGCGAATAACAAAAGTACAAATTCATCTATTCATTCAATTAAATATCTCTTTTGATATTACAGCAATAAGCACACAATCGTACTGAAATGTTCGATAAAAAATATCTCGTTAATTATGATTCATGCTTGCTTGGTGCTTTTCTAAGAAGTCGGGGTTATTGTTGAGGGAAGATTGGTAGTTGGAAGAAAAAGTACTGTACAATATTCTTGATTCAATTAACGTTAACGGGAGCGGGTCGAGTACGTTCAACATCTCAGGGTTTTATTATTTCCGATGCTGGGCAGGCCGCAGAGTGCCCGCAGCCTGCAGCGTGCAGTGCCGGAGCGTCATTGTTCGCATAAATTAAAACCATAAAGCCATGTATTCACTAGGGGACAAATCGCGAAACATTCCGCGCGGCATGTCGCATCAACATCTACGCTCATGTTTCGGGGACAGTGACGCGGTCATTTGACGTGTACACACCGGTACTCACATATCACTTGTCGTGGAAATGTCGCCCGATGAGGTTATGATAACAGCTGCGTATCTATTTACACTTGCCACCCGATGAGGTTATGATGACAGCTGCGTATCTATTTATTTTAACGAGTTTATCGAAACGTAAGAGGAGAAAAAGCTGGCGGGTGCGAAATTATTTACTGCAAAGAGAAAGAGGGATGGATATTCCATGCGATCTTCGAATATCAGACGGATCTTTTGTCAATTTCACTCAAATGACAGCAATTGGTTTTGAGAATTTATAACAAATAATCGGGCCTTCCATAGCCAAGAAAGACAATATTAAGGGACGCTGTTGGTCCTCACATCATTTTATTTTTATATTCGCGGTTTGAAGTGCCCCACATTACGTGTGTATTGTACGGCGATGAGTTTGAGAACAATAATTTTGTTTCCCCACATTAATGTCAGTTGACAGATACAGTGCATGCGCATTCACTTGTAACATACCACGTGACACTGACACGCAGTCCGATGTCCCCGTGAGCTTGCTCGAGTACCGTGCACATGGCAACGTTTCCGCGGCACGTAGAAATGCCCCGCTATATTGTGCGCGATGTTGCGGAACAGTGCGCGACATTGCAACTTCACGTAGACTCTATGCTGCGCGTGATGTTGAGAGATAATTTGTCCCCTAGTTAATACATGACTTAAGGCTAGGCGCGCACTACGGATTATTCGCCGCACGGCAAAAAAACCTGCGACATTTTGACGTGCGGCGAAAAAATTGATAAACAGCAGGCGCGCGCACTTCGGCATAATGTTGCTGATCAGTTTGAAAATGGATTAAGCAGAAATAGCTAGTATTTCCACTGCCATACTTAGAGCTCGTAAAAAAAAGCGGTTCTGGGTATATCCTTTAATTCGTGATCATTTTAGGGCAGTTCTTTAAAATATTTGGTGAACTTAACAATTACGTCAAAAAATTCCTCCAATATTATCGAATGAATAGTGTTTTTATGAACTATTAAAACTAGTTGGACCTTCTATCACATATTCATCCAGATCAGAAGAATTATTGCTTGTAGCCATTGTTCTTTCAAATAAAATAATATATAGTATCTACAAAACAGCGCGTAGTGCGCGCGGTCAAGACTTTAAAAATATGCGTTTTTTGCCGCTGACCGCCGCGCCGCAAGCGAGTTGTAACATTTTACAATTTTTGCGCGCTCCGTTATTTTGCCGCTAAGTGCGCGCAATACGATTCAAAACCCTTTGTTACAACATTGCGGTGCGACATTATGCCGCAGCGTTTTTTCGCCGTGCGGCGAAAAATTCATAGTGAGCACGTACCCTTATTTATATTGCAGTCACCGCTAAAGCTGTTTCCTTTCTTTCAATTCTTTCTGCTTTGAAGTACCGATTTTAAATTGCATTATTTTTTTTATATTCATTTATCGTAAAGTTAAATTCATAAATATCTGAAAAAGCTACTCGTCTCCCCAAGATGAACCTATACCGAGATGAGCCGCTTTATGTGATAATTACAACAAAATAATTTACGAAATTAACTAACTGCCTAGATTATTATATATACATATAATGTGGTTTCCCAAATATTTTAGTTTTTTTTAATAAAAGCTGTTTTGCGTTGCTCTGAAAAGAGTATATATTTTATTAACAAAAGAACATAATATTTCACATTAAAATTTTAAATTAATAAATGTACACATCATACCTGATAAGAGACACAACATTTAAAGCTATTATTTTATATTAATCAATTAACATTCACAGACACTTTATAAATTATTAAATATTATTCATCGGTATATTATTATTAAAACATAATTTTCACAATAGTTCGATTGTCAGTTGTTTGTTTGTGAAAAAATTTTAATGTTCTATTTTACCAATTCAAATTAAATGAAGATCAGTAGTATGTTAAAAACGAGTATATATTATTTAATATAATAACATATAAAAAAACAAGGATAAATTATTTTTAAAAAGAAAAACTAAACAATAAGTGTACATTTTTTTGTATATGTTCGCATACACGAAGTAATGCATTTCTATGAGAACATAAATGAACTGAAACCTGTGTTATATAGTGGAGTACTTATGCGCCTGCAGATGAAAAAAGTGTATATAATGTCTTCACAGAATAATTTTGTAGATTATATAGGAAAAAATATATTTAAGTAGGATGCCCATACTGACTACGATAAAATGGATACCAAAAACATTGAGTATTATTATTATCACTCAGCCTAACATCCTTTATCATTTCTTAAAATTAAATAGTGTTAATATTGTCACGTGTCATAGCTGCAGGAGAAATTAATGAAAACGCTGGAATTTTATAATAGATTTATTAATTACTGATTAATTAATTAAGCAAACGTACAAAGTCTCAACACTATTTATCTTAACGCTATCATTTAAATTAAATGTTTCCCAATATATCACTCGTAAACAGATACTTTATAATCGCTTTAAAACTTTTTTTACTAATCACTAGAACAATCCGTCCAATTTCAGCACGTATTACTATTCGCTCTGGTTCATTTCGCTACGTAAGAACTTTTTCAAGAATATTCGCTCAAATATCGCACACGGGTAAGTACTTCACTTAATTAACTGTCGCTTAGTTTTCGCTTCGTGATTCACCGCCAGAGCCGCGCCGTTGGAAACGTCAAAATAACAATGGTCCTCCGCGGCCTGGATTCGTTTATATATACCCAATAACGTGGAATTTTTCGAACCTTCGAGACTTTTATAGTGTTTTCTCGCAAGTTCTCGTAATTTCCAGATGTTCCTGGAACTTTGGAGACGTCTCTCGAAAGCTGTAGATTACGCTAGGTTGTTCTGGAATCTTCAGTAGTATTGTGAACATTTCAAACTTGATTGTACTGTTTGTGATCAAACGTGAAATTTTCTATCATAATTTTATATTCACCGTGTAAAAGTTGTGATGGATAAGTATGATAAGCATGATGTGAAAGATGACCTG
Organism: Agrypnia vestita; assembly: GCA_016648135.1. Taxonomy (NCBI): domain Eukaryota; kingdom Metazoa; phylum Arthropoda; class Insecta; order Trichoptera; family Phryganeidae; genus Agrypnia; species Agrypnia vestita. Next base: position 116,656 of record JADDOH010008062.1, on the reverse strand, counting down.
AGAAGCCATCAAAAAAAATGTGTTATTCATTATTAATATTAATAACAATTATTATTGTGTATTAGAGCTGTTCCGCACTGCTCTGGACAGGGAAACTTTCTCCCAGATGATCGCCGACGTCGGGGGAACCCGACAGGGCACATGAAGAAGAAGAATTATTGTGTAAAGTGATCATTTAAGTCAGCCGTACGATAGGTCGTAAGCCCTATGAGCACTCACAGACTTCCATACCTACTTTCCCATAAGAAAACATAATTTCGTCTCTATAATATATCTTGATAAACAATGGATATTAAAACAAGTATAACAAAAACATCTTTATAACCGGAGGTATGCGTGCATACTCAAAAATTAGACGCATTAGTACTTACAGGCACTATAGGCGCATAGCGAGGATCCATTGGTCAGAACATATCTGAAACGACGAGGTGTTGAGCAGGGTGGGCGAAAAGAGGCGGCTCCTTAACAGAATCGCCCAACAGCGAGCAATTTTGATAGGTCATAATACAAGGCATCCGGGCCTGCTTTTAACCATCATCGAAAGAAATGTTGAAGGCAACAATCGTAGAGGCCGCCTGAGATTAAGCCTACGTAGACCAAATTATCGGAGATACGCGCTGTAGCACCTACCAAAAAATGAAGAGGCTGACAGGTGACAGAGAGGAGTGGAGAAAGCGAGTGCTTGTTGCAGACCAATCCTAGGACCCAAAAAAAAAGTACCTACAAGCGGAGCGTATTGCCTCGGCCGCGCTTTTCAATCCTTTGTCAGTAAGCCCTAAACCCTTCTGCCGTGGATTTTTCTCAACGAAATCTGTCCTTAGACACTTATTTTCTCATCTGAAGCATTTTAAAGAAATTTTATGTGTCCTCAATCCATTGACATCATTATCTTCCACCCACTTCATATACTTTCTCACATATAAGCGTTGAAAATCGGACCTATTCCACCCTATATCTGCTACCGATTTTATAAATATGTTTATTCACGTCAAAAAAATTAGTCATAGCTAATTTTTATAGATTTTTTGTGAAAAAGTAAATTAATGTAAAGTATATCGAAATTCTTAGTTCATTTTATGGCACTTAGATGAGGGTTTATAATTAATGGTGAGTGTTAAAATAAATTATTCAAAAAATATGTGGCGGGTAAAATTCGACCCGTCGCCTCGTGAAATGTGTGCAGCTGAAATACCACCCGAGAAGAGAGAAGGGTTAGGAGAATGAGACGGAAATATTTATTTTAATTTTATTAGAATTGCAATACGAAATGCAATAGTCCATACATTAACAATTCCTGACCAAATACATTTTAATTGTTATTTTAAACCATTAATTTATTATTTCAATTTCAATTTCATTTATTTGCAGTGTACATTTTACTGTGAAAAAATGCTCTCTAACCGACTGAGCCGAATAATAACTAAAAATGCTTCCCCTTTTCTGACCACCCCTTCCTTTTTTTCACTTCTTGATATTTATTTTTGCCAAAAAAAACAAAATTCAAATTTCATGAGTGTTCCAAACATTTCTCCATTCAAAATTTTCAATATTTAAACTATTAATTGTCGATCTTTTACTCGCAAAAAATAATAAAGAAAACACACAATTTTATTCAATAAGTAGGTACTTAATATAAAAACAGTTCTAATTTTGAAGAAATTTTCATTATACTGCATTACCAAATTATTTGATAAATATTTTGGAGGAAACACCTATGTTGATTAATTTTGCATTCAATCTGCCGATCTTTTCTCTTGACGATAGCGTCGCCACCTTTTTTTCAAACAGTTTTGTCTAACCGGGCACAACACGGTTGGTATTAAGACCCGCTGTAGACGCGAATGTCTCAGGAGGCCATATTTTACGAGCGAGCTGCACAAAACGATTAAGCGAATTGCACACTCATACGGTCCCGGAGGTTGTATTATAAAGTATAAAATAACTTGTTCCACTTAAATATCCGTGTGCGAAAGTCGCAAAGGACTTTTCAGTCGTAGAAGAACACCAGGCAGAGCAACAAGAAGCGAGTCGGGAGAGCTTTTAACACCTCCGCCGGTCTCGCGGGGAGGCTGTCTCCACCCGGTGTTTCCTGGAAGCTCCTGGAAGCTCCACTTCTCGAAGCACTCCGCAGCTTCGCCGTAAAATGAAACTCTAGAATGTACGGTCCCATTATACCGGAAAAGGAAGAAAAACAAATTTCAGCGATGAGTTTTATACTTCTTAGTAAAAAATCTTGAAAACGCCGAGCTCAATGAAAATTTTTGCTACAAAACATGCTTCAATAAAAGTGCATATTATATTTTGTTGTGTGTTGTAGGAACTTTAATTATTTTCTTTCAAAGAGAAATTATTTGCTCCTTTTTAGATGAAGAATCTTGCGGAAAAGTAGAATCGCCTTAATTAAATGCCAGAATATAGGACTTAAATGATGAGCACGGAATTATAAAATGTTATAACATGATTTAAAATATAAAAAATTAATCGCAACAAAAATATAATTTTAAATTGTTAAATAAATTTATAACAATAATAAATTTTTAAAAAATGTTAAATTATAAGATTTTTATAAAAAATCGGGTGTTTATAAATTGATTTGTAATGATTGTGATTATTTTTATATAGGAAAAACGTGTAGAAATTTTGATGTTACACGTACATAAAAATTATACAAAATTAAAGTTTGATAAATTAGAAATTATGGAAATAAGAAAATGTGTTAATAGTAAATTGAATATTTTAAATAACCAGGTCCTTTTTACAAATAGTTATCTTTAAAATTTGTCTTCATGTTAGTTGGTACTAAATTATTATTCATTTCCACATATATTTCGATTGTACATACTTTTATTTTTTATTTGTTAGTATACATTGTATCCTGACAAAAGAGCCATGGGAAACATGTTGATATTTTTCAATATATAAGTGGTGAAAACAAAGTATATTTTTTAAATGTTCTTAGGTTTTCACGGCCACTCAGAATCTTCTGGTTTGAGTCATCTGGGGTATCCATGTTATAACGACCTTTCTGGCCGACATTTCGGATCCCATTGCAGAGTCCATCATCAGGGCTGATGTGTTATTGTGAGTGTTGGTGTTGTGGTTAAATATTGTAAAAAAAAGTTTAAAAAAAATGAATGCAGTCATCGGGGTTCACTAATTTATAATGTACTGAATTAGAGATTTTATAGAAATCATGGCCTATAAATTTATAGGAAACATGATTTTGGAAAGGATAGATACATAAAATCTAGAATTCAGTACATTTTAAATTAGTGGTACTCGGTGACTGCATTGAAAACATTTTTTTATTTTTTTGGATACTGCTGCCTTTGCTTTTATACCTCACATATTATGTAATTATACACGAGAAACCTTTTTGCATGGTTTACATAAAAATCCAGCAATCAAAATACAGAAAATCTGTGTTAATTACTTTTTACGAATTTTTTACGAATTTACGAATGTAAATTTTGTAACAATTTAGAAAACGTGAAACTAAGTACTCTTAAAAAAATTCTTTGTAAATAAGTAGCTTTTTGTAATAAAATTACGTTTTTACTTGAAAAGATTCAGTAGTAGTACTAGAGAGAAATTTTTAAAATTAAAAAAAAACAACGTCTTTTGTAAAAATATGCCATATTTATTTTGGAATTTAACTATGCAGGAATCAATACTGTGACTTGAGCATATACGCCGGGGGACATACTACCACTGTGCTCCAGTCCTCTCGCCTAAATAAAGGGTTTATTTCAACTCTTTATAATTTTTTACTCTGTGATCGAGTGTCAATAAATTTTATTTCCAAATCTATTGCTTTGAAAAAGTCGGTTAATTTTTAATAATTAAATAAAAAACCGTTGTTTCTTATCCCAGTAGAGATAGGCAGAGGAGAAAACGTCACTCTTCTATCCTATGTAGTATATAACTCGTGCTTTGATAACTTTATACGCCATTGGCTTGTTGGTGTAGTGGTTATCAAAATTTAAAGATTAAAAAAAATGCAAAAAACAATATGCAATTTCAGAAATAAGTTCTGTGAACTATTAAACAATTTTTATTAATCAATTAGAAAAGACACAGAAAAAATGAAACTAACGAAAAAATATTTTAACTGTCACCGGGACTCGAACCACGGACCTCAAATTCTATCCGGGAATGGCGCGTTATGCTTTATAAATGAAACAAAAATGTTGATCAATTAAAAAGAGACTACATATAAGGTCGAAAAAATTTTCGTTAACTTACCAGACTGTCGTGGCGAAATTGGATAACGCGCCATTCCCGGATAGAATTGGAGGTCCGTGGTTCGAGTCCCGGTAACAGTTAAAATATTTTTTCGTTAATTTCATTTTTTCTGTATGTCTTTTCTAATTGATTAATAAAAATTGTTTAATAATAAATTAGTAATATTACGGTTCTTTTATGTATTTCGTTTCAGGCAGGGTGACCGCCGAAACAGTGAATAAAGTGAAGTGAGTACGAAGGGGTTGTTTTTGCAAATCTGGCTTTATTTCCGAGCGCGCCTGGAATTGTCTTATGAAACGGAAGCGGTAAATGGCGGCCGAAGTGCCCTCTTCAGGGACACCCGATAAGCAAATGAGGTAGGAAAACACAATATGTGGAACCTTTCGAGCTGGGCTGAGGAGATACTTCACTTCGGGGCGCCGGGACGCCCGCGTCGGGGTGCTCCAAATGTCGTCTGCTCCCCACGTACTTGGGCGGATGTGCTGAGATACAAACACGACTGTTTATTTTATTAACGTATTACGTAGAGTGACAATTTTTCAATTCAATTCATTTTTTTTTTAAATAATAAATTTAAAAAATACATATTAAATAATAAAGATAAGGATAATTTTTTTTTTAAATCGGGTGCTTATAAATTAATTTGTAATGATTGTGATTATTTTTATATAGGAAAAACGTGTAGAAATTTTGAAATTAGAATCAAGGAACACTTAAGGTGTTTAAATAGTAATAATTATTCTGAATTTTCTAACCATCTTTTGGCTATTGGTAATTCTTTTGATATTAATAAGGGTTTACAAATTTTACATACAAATTATACAGAATCACAATTTGATAAATTAGAAATTTTGTAAATAAGAAAGAGTGTAAATAGTAAATTGAATATTATAAATAATCAGGTCTTCTTTGCAAATAGTTATCTTTTAAATTTATTTTCATGTTAATTAGGTACTTAATATTATCATTTTCCATATATAAGTTTTTAATATTTTGATCTATACTTCGATTTTTAAATATTATTTTTGTTTTCCTGACGAAGAAGCCATTGGCTTCGAAACATGTTGTTTTTTTTTTCAATAAATAAGTGGTTTAAACATACATTAATTGATTAATAATGTCTCTGTGACATAAATCCAGCACTGTTCTGAAAGATTTGAACAAACTCAAAAATATTCTGAAATTTAATTTATATCAATTATATTTATTTTTTATTTAACATTTACATAACGAACACAAATTTAATTCGTAAATGTTATAAATAATATAGAGATATGTAAACATATATAAACAAAAGCTAATATTAAACATGTATAAAATCATCAAAGGTGTAAGAGAATCCCGGTTCGGAATACCCTCTCAGAGACATGGAACAGATCAATATCCAGAGTAATATTGTTCAGCATAGCAGTAGTTCTACCAACAGGCATAACCATTGGCAGATTGGTCCTGTATATTGGAATGTGAAACAATCTATGCTGACGTTGTCTAAGGTAATCACGGGAATATACAAACCAATGCTCCGCACAATTTCAGGATTATCGATCATACCGCGCAATTGCTTATTTCAATTTGCTTCTATTTCAAAAATAAGCTGGCAGTTTTTTAAATTTTATTATAAAGATCCATTACATGTTTTTTCCAGTTAATATTCTTGTCTATTATGATTCCACTGTATTATCTTTTTCTTCAATTGATGGTCAATTTTTATTGAAATCTCTTTGAAAACAGGTACTGTTATGAATGTGTATATTAATTTCCGAGTTGTTTTTTTTTATTGAATAGAAAAACTGTGAAAATATGTTAGTTATCGCATATAATAAAATATACAATATGTCGTGAAAATATTTATGATAATATATACTCAATCTTGAGGTGTTATTTTATATTTTAGCGTTTCGAATTTGCACTACATACTTTGTGTTCTTATACGATAATTTTAATTTTCACTCAACTGCACTACTACACATCTCTCAATAAAAAACAAAATCGTTTATCATATTGATTGAATGCGTCAATAAAAGTTCTCGCATCGAATATCACACATTTCTAACTGCGGGAGCACCAACGCGTCCGCTCAATTTGCTGAAATAACACGAGAATACTTTATGCTTATTTCGCGTTATATCGTTTTCATTCGCTTAAAAATTCATTTTCCCCATCAGCACACGTCAGGATAACAGAGTGGCCACTTGTCGTAACGCCGGGTCCCCGCCCGACCCGCGCGACGTACAGCCTGCGCCCACGAGGAAAAAAGCCTTCCGCGACACAAATCACACCCTTTTACCTGAGAAGGGGGATGATTTAACCCTCTCCGAAGAGCCGTAATTTTATGAGATTTTTTCGACTGACATTTTTATTTATGCGGAGGATTTTCACAAGGCGAAGGGGCGCTACGCAAAAGTCACTTAACAACGGTGAATAATTAAATTTACTTTGTGGAAAATCTGCAGCGCTCATATTTGTTAAGAAAAACTTTTTTACTACTGGGATATCAACAACAAAGAAGTATTACTCATTCATTCGTAACAAAATTAAAATTAACAAAGTTACAGTGTTAAAAAAGTTCCAAGAACTTCGGTACAGGAGTCTCTCATACCAACGTGCCCCAATAAATTGTTATAATTACCTTCGCAAGGTTTTCAGTCCCTTGGCTATAAGACTACATATAGAATAGAGACAGCATTTCCAATTAACTTATCGCAATATTCTGTTGGTGATATCATCAGTCTTCTGTGGATTGTCTAATTGAATCTATACAATAACAGTAAGTAATAGCGTATAAATTAAGTAATTCTAGGATAGGCATGATTTGTTACATAATAAAATTCACAGTAGACCGATTGCGACATCGACTTCACTGCAAAAAAGGATTCCTCTTTTGACGTAGAAATGATATTTTCGACTCGATGCCAGATAAAAATGTAATATTTCAAAAGATCGTTGCACACTAAAAGCGCACTATTCAATAAAAATTCGCATAAGGGAATACCATAGTATCATATTTTTCCTACACCAAGAGCCGGTTGTTTGATCAAAAGTTGTAGTTATGTGGTAAGTGGTAGTTAATAAAAAAAAAACATTTTATTACTCGATTATTAGATTACTCTAGCTACTGATCAAGCAACCGGCCCCTAGCACTGCGTAAACTTTAAATTTTACCGATAAAAAACATCAAAATAACCACACATTCACGATAGGTATACAACCAGATAGGCGCAATTACGCGCAACCATTATTTGGCAAAAATAGTGATTGTTGGCAATAATGTGAGGGAATTGTAAACTATGACCAAAGAATTGCATGAAGTATCGAAAGCGACGGGTTTGGAAATGAACATAGAAAATACAAAAATTTTAACCACATCCAAACGTAAATTCACAATAGGCAATTAGAAAATAGAAACAGTTGAAAATAGAAACCAGTGTACCTTGGTCATAAGATAAAGCTGGAAAAGGAAAAAAAAACAGCAGAAATACCGATAAGAATAGATCTGGGCTGGGCAGCATTTGGTAAATTGACACACTTGTTTGAAAATAAAGAAATACCAATATGCCTGAAAAGAAAAACGTTCGATACATGTATCCTACCGATGTTGACATATGGCCTAGGAACAGCAACACTAACAGAAACAAGCATACGCAAATTAAAGTGTACACAGCGGGCCATGGAAAGGCAGATGCTCGGCGTGAGCCTTCGTGATAAAATCAGAAATGAAGAAATAAGACACCGAATAAGAGTTGCCGATATTGCTGGACATATGGCTTGATAGAAGGATACTAGATGGGCACCCAGAATCCTACCCTGGATGAAAAATGGAAGCGTCGGAAGACCTCCCAAATAATGGTCTGATGACATAGTCCAGGAAGCAGGAAAAATCTGGATGAGAAGGGGGAGAAACAGAGGTGAGTGGAGTAAAATGGAAGAGGCCTACATCCAGCAGTGGAAGAATAAAGGCTGTGGAAGAAGAATTATTTGGCAACTCACAATATTAGTATAGCAAGACGATTGATTATCAATCTAGTCGGACTAATGCACTATAAAAAAATTTTACGTTCATCTTGCGCGTATTTTACCGTCAAATTGCTGCGAACTGAATTGTTAGTCGAAACTTTGTGCATCACTAAATAAAGTGAAAAAAAAATGTCGCTCATTGGCTAAGTTTTTCGAACTCGGTGTACTAAGGGAGTTTAGCAGAAGGTTATGTATACTGCTTTAGTTTAATTCTGTAAAGCACCATCATAGTTGTCGGTGTACTAATACACTTTTGAAATAACTATATTATCTATATCTATCTATCGTAATACGTATACACTTTTGAAATAACTATATTATCTCCACACCACTGATTTGCTTTCTTTTGTTTTCTTTTTGGTAATTGTTGTTGAAATTGTTCGACAACAATATTCAGACGAACTTATTTTATTCACGATAAGATAAATAAATCAAAAATACATCTGTAAAATCAAAAATGTGTTTTTATTTTTGTAAAACGCATAAAATTGTATTTAACTGTGAAGTGAAATATAAAAGTTATGTGTTGTCAATTAAAGTAGACTCGATTTACCGGATAAATTTTTCAAAAAAGATTGATCGAAACCTGATGAGGACCACGGGAGTTGCCGTGTACGTAGAACCGTGTACACAAAACCGTTAAAACCACGTCAGGCATACAGTAGTCCAAAAGGAGCCAATGGTTACATCACTAGCAACACACAAAAAATGTATTATTTATGTTCACGTAACAAAAAATATCTTCACATTAAAATAAAAAAAATTAATATGTTCATGTTGTCGACAAAACTCGTTTTTCTAACATTACTTTTGGATTTTTAACTTTTGTCAGAAAATAAAATTTTGAAACTGTAAATCCAGTGTTCTTAAAAATTTTAACATACGTAAAAAATATTCCGATTATAAACTGGTCTTAAAAGGCAAATTCTAGTGTATATGTTAATAATTTGGATGAATTTTATATACAGATAAAAATAATATTGCTCAATATTCTTTTCAAAAAATAAAGAAGTCTCATTATATCAAATTTGATAGATGTAATCATGGGTGAAATCGTGAACGTTACATTGTGTAAACTTAAGCCAGCCAATGGATAGGTTGTAAAGTTTGTAAAAACCAAAAAAAGGCTTCCATATATCCTTTTAAATATAAATAGCATGGTCTCTGTGAGACGTCTATAATTTATCTGAAATACACGAAAGTTCAGAATATTTTTTTGTTAATTAAAAAAAACTAACTAATTTTTGTATAAACCACATTGATTGTTTTTTTAAGAATGCGTCTTCCGTATCATAATTATAATACTATGGTAGACGTTAAAAATCAAAGTGTTTAAAACAAAGTCTGTTAGTTTTTTGAAATTAATAATTTTGTCCAACCAAAAAGCTAAGGCTAGGAAATTCTGAATATTTTTTTTATGTTTATCTATCTGTTTAAAAAATCTGACCATAAAGCAACTGTATTGTTAGAGCATGCGTTTTTTTAATTTTCATTACGATAGAATGAGTATTCAACGCTTAGTTTTCGAAAATCACAAAATTTAGAATAAATTCTAAACCTTTCAATTACTGATTACCATACACAGTGACATATAGTTATTTCCTAACCATAATATGCCCATTTGACTAAATATTTCTGGGGCATTTTACACATTTCAAAATATCTCAAACCCACATCAGGTAGTATTTCTACATAAATCTGAGGTTATCGACATTAAGTTTATCATAACCTTGTAATAGCGGTGCTTTGAACCCTACAGGTAATTAATTAATTCATAACTGACAATAAAGTACGACCCCTTGCGAATGTTGAGGATTATGGATTATATTATTGTACAAAGCATCAACAGTAAAAATGTTTCATTCTTTCATTAGCGACCCCTAACTGGCTGCACTTGGTTGGCAAGACCGGATCATCCGGACCCCAGGCAGCTAGCGGTACCTACTCGCTATACTCTAGATCAGTGGTTCCCAAACTATTGGTGGGTCCTAAACCCATTTCTGGGTCGCGAGCGGATATTAGGTGGGTCGCAGTCACAACACCGCGCAACACGTCTCGTCCGGGTCATGTCATGTTTATTATAAATAAAAAACTAATTGCAACCAGATGTCAATGTAGTGTCTGCATTGTCACTCATTTAACAGAGTTGATAATAACTTTAACGCTTACTTCGAAGAAGGGATCAAACAGTTTGATAGGATAAACTGTATTTGTAATCCATTTCAAGACAACATACCGACTGACGACAAAAGCAAGTGAAGAACTTATTGATTTATCGGAAGATACGTTGCTGAAAAATACTTTTAATCGCAATTAGTAAAATTCTGGCTTTTGGTTGCTGACTCTTATCCTTGCTTATCTGACGAAGTCATGAAAGTCCTCCTCCCCTTCACTGCCAAAACTTTGTGAAGTAGGATTTTCTGCCGTGGTTTTTTATTACGACTAAATACATAAATAAATTGGACGTATCGAATTCACTGCGATTAAAGGTGACTGAAATTGAAGTCGACGCTAATGCTGTTATGACAAGAAATAGGCAACAAATGCATTCTTCCCATTAAAATATCACATATTAATATTTTTCGTAATGAAAAATTTCTATTATATTTGGTTTTTCTTTTTTTCTTAATTGAGCAGTCTTTCGCATAGCTACAATATGTATTGGGAAAATGGGAGGAGGTGGGTCCCGAAAATTGACTTCTTTTTTTTGGTGGGTCGCGGGGTCCTATCAACTTTGGGAACCACTGCTCTAGAAGAGTCGTTACTTATAGAGCACCTGCTTTAGTGCCTACTTAGCGAGGCTGGAACTACCCTTACCGGGAGGGCTTTCAGTGTCGCGTAATGTGTTTTTAATTAACTGCCTGCTGAATTACTACCTTCCAGATTTTATGGATCCATAAAAAATAATTACCAACGTTACTTTATTGCCCAAGTTATCGGATGACATCCACGATAATTTAACAATTCCGCTTGTGTTGTTGTATAGCAGCACACACGAGTATATATGAGAAATAGATAAACACACGAGGATTTGAAGTGCAAAGTTTGATATGCTATGAGAGATGATACAAATATTATTTAGTATAAGATAATAAGAAAAAAACTTATTAACAGAATGTTAGTAAACTTAGTAAAAACCACTACCAGATTTACGGTCTCGTCTCGAAACCCGTAGACATCATCGCTCAGCGCTCAATCGCTCTACACAAAAAAAAAACAATGCGCGTATTACACACCGTACCCTCACTAACTCAATTGCAAGCTTATATAAAAAGACCTATAGCATTTTATTGATCATATTTCATAATCCATACTATTAAATTCGTATCTTGGGACCGGTTCTAGAAAATGGACTTTGGCGCAGACGTTACAACAATGAGCTCTATACTCTATTTAAGGAGCCAAACGTCACAAAATTTATAAAACTGGGAAGACTTCGGTGGCTGGATCATGTGGAGAGAATGTCCGAGCATCAAGCACCAAAGTCCCTGCTGAACTCAAGGCCAACAGGGCAAAGGAGCTAAGGAAGGCCAAAAATTAAGATGGGGTGACAACGTCCTCAAAGATATCTCTGCCTTAAAGCTTCGATATTGGAGAGAGGTGGCACTAGACCGAGATGAGTGGAGGAAAATTATTGAGGAGGCCAAGACCCACCAACGGTTATAGTGCCAAGAATGATGATGATGATGATGATTAAATTCATACAATATAAATCGCAATGCACATGATCACGTGGGTATGGGTGGGATTGGAATCTTTCAGAAATCGTAATCCTTCTCATACGTAACTAATACTCAATAAGTATCTCTAGTTAGCTCCAAAAACTCAATACAGTTCTTGTAAATAAATTGGAGACAAGTACTTCAGACGTAAACGTCGTCAAATTCTTCTGTGTACAGTTTTCTGGGATATTCTGCCGTGTATATGTGACCTCTCTGGATACACAGAAGATTCTGAACGGCCGTGAAAACCTAAGGACGTCGTTAAAGTCTTTCACTTAAGGACCCAGAGGTTGGAAATGTGATTCCTCCTGGAGCCATCAAGTATGCCGTAATATTACAGCACAAGACATTCAAATCATTCATGTATAGGTCGTCTCGAAGTTTCCTTCGTACGTTTCTATGATAGACGTAACGATGCCATGTCTCTGGATGTGTAAACCCTTCATAAATGTATTCAGATTAAGACTTATCCATACTTCACAGGTCACGTGTTTTTCTGGTCCTGCAATCCCGGGATAGAAAATCCTTAATTCCGGGAATTTCAGGATTAATACAAAAAATCATTTTATAAGAGAATGGCGGCTCTGCGTCTTTTGTACACCATCAGACAGAGTTTGATATTTATGTGAACAAGCCAATGTAGCTGCTTCAGCATTGAGGATATCCGCGAGAACTTTGATGCGTTGAATATAGCCTCGCCGCAGCATTCATCACTGACTGAAGTCTATTGAGCTGAGTTCTAGGCTGTCCTGCATTAATTGAGTTACAATAGTCCAGCCACGAGATGACGTACGCACTAATCAGCGACTTTGCTGTGTCTGGAGGACGGCATTTTCTTACAGACTTGATCTGTCTTAAACCATAGAAACCAGCGCTGACAGCTTTGTTAATCTGATTTCTAAGGCTTAGATCTTTCTCTACGTTGATTCCCAGGAGCTTTACCTGTGACGAGGGTTTAATTATGATGCCTGCCGTCGGCAAAATCATCGGCGTGTCATCCAAACGATGTACTCTCCTTGATGTATCTTTAAAAGTGTTTTAATTTATTATTATAATCTAATTTGTTTTAATATACTTCCGTTTCATTATTTTTCGTTTGTCTACTCCGCTCCACCCTGCAGTATTTTATTTTAGTACCGTATAGTATTTTCCATGAAAATAATCTTAAATCAACACAACATTACGGAGTTCATATTTCACCCTCAAAAGGTAGAACCAGTTGTTATTATGAAAAACCGAGCCAAAATAGATGCATCATTGAATAAGTTATACAAGCAGCCACAGCGGTAGAAATTTTCAAAAATAAACAAAACGAACGCAAAACAGGGGTGTTGCGCACGACTCGGTAATTCTCAAAGTTTCCGAATAACTGTTGCCCGCATTGCCACGAGGAGCAATCTCACCCCCGCCCAGCAGTTTCAAGTTACTTTGCACTCTGTCGGAAGGTTAGCGAAATTTTCGTTTTTTATGCCTCATTTATATTACGGCTGTATTATTTCGCTACAGTATTGTAATATTAGCTGTTTGCCCGTCTGAAAACAACCGCGTAAACCCAGTCGCGTTTTCCTATAAAATATAAATATTCTGTTGCGTACATTCATATATGTAATTCACTTTTTTTATTCCACGATATTAAGATATTGAGTGATGTTTCTGTGCCTGTTCAATTTGTATAATCAATGGGAAAGGTTTTTTTTCTTAACACTTTAACAGGCCATGAGGTCCAATTAGTGAAGCGTAAAACATGACAAAAATATCCGAGATCTCGCTGGGAATCGAACCTGGAACCCTCGAAAGAAGTCAGTGTCATACAGTCGCATCTATAAGAAAAATTTGCTATTTGTGTAAGAATCTATAGAGCATTCATAATAAAAATGATATTGGGAACAAAATTTACCGATTTAATAGTATGCAGGCAATGCAGTATCAATGGTGAATAATGAAGAATATTTACAGAAGAACCTAGGTCTACATATGCAGTTTCAAGATTACGACAGCTTTCATTGAGAATTAATACGAATAAGAAGAAATCAGTTATAAATGCAAAGCTATAAAGGATTACAAATGGATCACTTAGTTTGGTAATGTAGGATACAGTATTTCTGTATTTCGAAACGATAATCGTCAGTTCACGCGTGGTCAGCCATTTCTGAATTGATGGCCAAATTTTAGAATAAGAAAAAATAGTTTCGACAGTAATAGCATAGATTTAATAAATATTTGTAAAAAAACTAACCCACAGAAACAAAATTTTTACTGTACTCCCTTTCTCATTGAATCAGGTTTCTTGCTTACTGCACGGGTCGGGGTCATTACTCAGTTGTATGAAAAAATCATTAAAATTTCAAAAAATCCAAAATTGTACTATACTTATTAAATTTTAGAACATTTTTACCGTCGCCACGAGTCTGCCTGCAAAGTTTCAGCTTGATTGGATCACGGGAAAAGGGTTCAAAATCGATCCAAAGTTTTTCTGCTGATAACCAACCGCAGACGCTACGAGTTAAAAGAAAGGGAGTAAGAAAGAAAAGATACCAGATATTTTCAAAAACTTAGCGATTAATAGTACCAAAAATGTAATTAATATTCAAACACCTTCTATTGCGTCCCCTCTTCTGCGCCTAATGACCACGCCCACACACTCACCTGGCTCTAATCGCCAACCCACTCCTCGCGCAATCCTTTAGTCTTTAGTTAAGTATTAGTAACACCACTGAAAATGATGCCTTAGCATCGAAAAGTTTCAAATCGTTATTAATAATAGTGAAAGTAAACAAATTTGTCATTTTTTATTATTATTTAGCAGTACTCTAGTTAATTTTATGCCCAGTGACTTTTTGGGTATAAAATTATATTTTATTTAAATTTTTATATTTTATTTGTCTCCCATAGATACATTCCATGACAATACTATCATCACAATACTGCCTTCGTCAAACCTGCGAAGTTTATGTAGATAAATCAGCAAGAACAGAATCACAATTCGGCATCACACTACGACACGTAGATTGGATTGGGCAGACTTGTATGTTTGCACCCATCTAGCCAATAACCAAGACAATCATTATTATTCGCTCCCTTAATTGATGGCTCGACCCTGACTCTTGGAACCCTGTATCCACCCTCTCTCGGGCCTCGGACTGAAACTAGCCAGTATTTTACAAACCTTCATATTTCACAAAAGCTCGGATCCTATGGCGAAGGGCGGATGTTTTATGCTTTGAGATATTTTAAATGAATTATTATTTTCAGTGAAATTTCCAGTAGTTATTAGTTACTATGGGTGTATCTGTGATCTGTGTTCAAATATGATTTTTTTTTTCTAAAAAAAATAGGGATGCGAACACGGTATAAGTGTCACATCAATATTCTTACTATTTTCGAACTAAGTTAAACGCTTGTGCTATGAAAATAGAAAATAAATCAATCAATATATATATAAAAAGAAACCCGTGTTTCCCTATTCGCCAAGTTTTCTCCACAACCATCCACAACCACCCACCGGTGGTTATGGTGGTGGATAGCCCTTGGTGTCACATCGAAAATATGCGAGTTTGGTGGGGGTGGCTGTGCGAGGGTGGGAGTGGGTGACGAAAATGTGCTTTCTAGCACATTGTTTTCTTATGGGAAGGCCGCAAATGCTTCAGATTGTTTCAAAATAGGCGCGCCAACTGTGTCGTTGAGTCTAGAAGGTTCCAGAAAAACCCGATCTAAAAAGTTCTGGAAGGAGAAGGTTCTAGAAAATTCCCGAGAGTTCTATAAGGTTCTAAACTGGGTAGCGGAATGTGTCGGTATGTCTAGAAGGTTCCTGTACATTCAACAAACTTTTTGAAAGTTCTGGAAGGAGAATGTTCTAGAAGGTTCGCGAAAGTTCTATGACGATCCAAACATTGTACTAAAAACCTATGCGTGAGAAGCCGCGCGGGCACAGCTAGTATACACTAAATTGTAACAAAAATGAATTACCACTGCCAGCACCTCAAGGTGTACATGGTGGTGTACAATTGTATAATATTTAAATAACCGTAATATGAACACGTATTCTAGAAACGGACGTGGCAGAAGGGATAGTGTAGGGATAAGGTGAGTTTAGACTTTCCAACTATTTAATTTTCTTTCTATACATTTAGCAAAGGCACAAACCGAATTACCTAAAAACCATTTGTCACTAGGCAGCTTTGGCGTGCACATGTGTCGCTTTGTGTTGTACTGTTGTATAGGATATTTCACTGTTTATTGATAAACATTGACATAAAGGTTATTTCATTATTTTCAGTCCACTGGCAGCGTGCGGAAAGATAAAAAAGTATCTGCTAGCAATGTGCAGTTATCAAATCAAATAAATTGTGATACAAAACACATTAAATCTATTTACATTCAGTAACAATACAAACAGAAGTGCAAGGAAGATGCTGTTATGTGTCTACTTCCATAACATATCAAATGCAAACTAGAAAAAGATGAAAAATTTGTAAAATGTTGTCCAAGATTTATATGAATGATTCGTGTAAATCAGACTGATAAAGAAATTTAAAAGGTTTTATAATGTCCTGAAAGTTTTTTAAATTATTTAAACATATAAAAACTAATAATTTGTTGACTCATTATTATAACAATGATTTATATTACTATAAAAAATAATAATTCCTTATTGCCGGCGTTATATCCAGTTTATACACAACTCCAGTAACTGTAACTAGAATCCAATAGCTAATTTAATTCCTTTTCAAAATAAGTATGATTTATAATAGCAGGTACACATAAAAGTTTACAATTTAGATTGGTTTCCCATACTGTAAAGTTGAAATTCAAAATAAAAAGTCCGTCATTGCTGGCGAGTTATAGCTAATAACAAAGAAACAGAGTTATAACTAACACTACTAACTAACTAATAGCAGTTTCAGTAAACTCCAGCACGTGCACCATTAATGGTGAAGAAATATATTATAACGGTCATACGCAGAAGTTTCAATAAAAATGAGTTACTTTTATTTTTAAATGTTTTTATAACAAATCATTACAGTTGTCCTAAACAGAGTTCAGGAACAAAACTTATCCAAAGTTAGGAATAGCTTTATTTCCTTTTTTATTTGTCCAAGTCCAGGAACTATCCCCGAGTTAGGGCATTAAAACATTGCGGTGTGAATGCAGAAGAATAATAAATGGAAGAAAAGAGGCTTCTGTTCTACAAACCGCGCGATACCCCTGATAATATCGGACCAGCTTTTTGGACAAAGATATCCATAGATGCATTATTAAGAAATATCTTATACAATTATTAGATCATCATCATCAACCCTTGGTAGGTATTGGCCTCTTCAATAATCTTCCTCCACTCATCTCGGTCTAGTGCCAGCTATTTCCAGTTCCGAAGCTCTAAGGCAGAGATGTCTTTGTGGTCGTTGTCACTCCATCTAACAATTGTTAGATACATCATAATTTTCTTGCCCGTGAAAATTCGGTAAAAATCGAGGTCAAAATTGGTAGGAGGTGCATTATATTTGTACTTCTCGCTAGGTCCAATATTGTTTCTCCTCCCTCAGAGCGATCTCATTTCGGCAGCTTGGATTTTGGATCTCTCTCTCCTCCAGAATATATATTAAGTGGACACCGCTTTAAAAACAATCACAAAAGTCACGTAATACTATTTTCAACAAACTATAGAATCACTTAACATCAATAACCTAACAGGATTCTTAAATTAATACATTATTTCCTGCGATATTTACATACATTCATTGGACTATAAAATGTATTTTAAAAATACTGTAAGAAATAGTAAGGTTATTTGATAAATAACCTGTCAATGAATTTTATGTACGACCTACTCAACAGTGTGTAGTGTCACCACGGACAACCTCTCAACGGGTGTGAAAAAGTAATGCGAGATTATTAAGGGTGACATCCCCTGAAGCCTTATGATTTAGGCAAAACAAAATACGGACCCATTTCATTTCACACTGTCCAGAATAAAGAGTGTTTGGCTCGGAAGAAGGGGTGTTCGGCTGACAGCGGGTTCTCCGGCGGTCGCAGTGACAGCCCGACCCAAACAACGAGTCACGTTTCTTTGTTTGATCGCCGGGAAGGGGGCGGAGCGCACCAACCCTTCCGCGCCGCACTAATACCATTCCGACACTGGAAAAGTTAATAGTCTGTAAAGTAAATAATATATTCCATAAACGGGCTTAAATAAAAGCCATGCTCTAAATAATGTAATGTTTCACTAAAGAAAGACTTTGCACAACGTACAGTAAAATAATTCTTATTTGTATAACAGTTATTACTAGCACCTGGTTGACCGAAAAAAACATGCAACAAAATTAAAAATAACATATAATTTAATCGAAAAAAAAAACCATAAACACCAAGTTTTTATCATACTCCCTTTCTCATTGAAATCACCTATACACGCGTCGGGCTAATTACTCATTTGTATTGATTCCAATTTGTAAAAACCATTAAAATTTTGAAAAAGCCAAAATTATACTATATTTATTAAAAAAATTAAAAGAAAATTTGTTAGATCATTTTTATCATCGCCATGAGTCTGCTTGCGAAGTTTTAGCGCGATTGGATCACGGTAAAAGGATTAAAAATCAACCCAAAGTTTTTTCGTCAGACAATCAAGCAAGCAAGCAGACGCTACGAGTTAAAATAAAAAAATAATAAACCTTTTAATTGGAACCAGGGAAACAGTGTTATAAATATTAAACAGGTAGAACGGTACAGATAAGCAATGAAAATATGGTAGGTGGATAGGAAAGGGTACTGGGAAGGGGGAAATGTTGTCGGGTCTTAAAGCATAAGTATGCAAAATTTGAGTCGAATCGGACAAACGGTGTAGATTTGCATAGAAAACAAACAGATAGTATAGATATGTGTTATTGCTGATGTATGGTTAAGGGCTAAGATTCATGACATGTGCTTAAATGTAAAAAAATTCTGGCGGTATAGACGGTAAATATGTATTAATATTATGGTAATTCGAATAGCCCTTTCACGGTTCCTTGTGAAAGGACTCGAGCGGCCGGAGCTATTTCCCTCGCGCAGGAAAATCGGAGAATTATTCTTGCCCGAAGTACATTACAACCAGAAAGGTTTTGCATACACACCCTTTTAAATTGAATCCTTCCAGCGAAGTATCCATCCGGCCACGCACGGGTGAATTTAATATTTTATGTGTGAAAAGAACGAAGCCTTGATCTCGCCGAACTGTCTGGAACAATAGTGGCGACACTGAGTGACGTTGTGCTGCCCTATCTCCTCCGCACAGCCTGAACATTTTACGGAGAATTTCAACACGGGCACAATGGCTGGCGTCCGCTTCGAGGCTTTGCTTTCTATATATTCTACTAAGTATTCAAGATTCTATAGAAACCAAACTTCTCATCTATTACCTACGTATATCTGTGTTTTCCTGTAACAGCGGTTTTACAATCTTCAACACGATGTCCGCAATAAATTTAGTGTTTGGATTAATTTTTAAAGTGGAATTTCTTTGGGCGCGTGAGGGTATAGCGTCACACGGATTCGAGTTAATTTTTTCTATATGTAAAAACACACAATTTTATTATCCTTGTGTTTCTTCTCATTTAAAGCATCGACTTGTAAAGAGTATATATATATATATACATATATATATATGTATATCAGAAGATGAAGATGCAAATCGTCGGGGATAGTGCAAATCCGCGTATATACCGTAGGTAAAGAGCGCGTATCTATACCAGACCCAGTTTTACTTAAAACGTTATAATTTTCTTATTTTAAAGTCTACTAGTCTCATTTTTTCACAGATTCATGTGTTCTATGTACTGGTCGATCACAATAAGCGTTAAAAGAGGGATTCCTAATCAGGATCTTCCGCAAAATCTCAAATTGTCTACATTTGTCAGATACGCGGAATTATCCAATGTTAGTTACGCGTATTTGAATTATCCCGGACGAAATCACCATAGTTTGGGCCGTTTGTATTTTCCGCTAGAATCTAAAATAGGAGAATAATGTAATTAGGCTTCCACTAGCTAGTCAAACTCAAGAGCCTGCAAGTCATTTATTCTACGATTTAAGAAAGTGTAGTTGAAATTATTTAAACACAGAGAAGGTATCAAAAGAGGGCTGTGTAATTTCTCCATGGCTGTTCAACTTGTGTATGGATAATTGTGTGAAAGAACTGGAATCTATGAACGTAGGAGAGTACACAAGGAAAGTGACCTTATTATGAATGTAAACAAGTCAAAATTGATGGTATTCAAGAAGAAAGAAAGTAAGACTACGTATGAAATACTTATAAGCAACGAATATTTGGAACAAGTAGATGAGTTTGTGTACTTGGGAAGTATGTTCGATAGAAGAGGGAAGATATAGAGAACAAAGTAACTGTAGGGAATACGGTGAACGATGCTTTGAATGCAATAATTTCTAATATAAATATATCTACCGAGGCAATACTAGCGGTAAATAATGGAATTCAGGTACCAGCACTGATGTATGGAAGTGAAGCCTGGAGCTGGCAGAAGAGGAACAAAAGTAGAGAGAATTCAGTGGATATGAGATCTGTTAGACTTATCTATGTGTCACAAATTCATTTATGATAGAGTAAAGAGTGACGATATTAGTATATATGTAAAACTGATCTTAGCATAAATAAAATAATTTTAAAAAGATCGCTCAGATGGTTTGGACATGTTAAACGAATGAAAGAGGAAATAATGTTAAGAAAGATGTATAATGCGTATGTGGACGGCTATAGAAAGAGAGAGCGAACGCGGAAGACGTGGCACGATCAGATTAAGCAAATTCTGGAAGATGGTCCCGTTAAGCCTTAACAACCGTCGAGCTTGCATGCTACGATGTAAGAATGTAGGTGAAGAGAGAGTTGTGTGTCAACACATAAAATCTTGGCGCTCTATCCTCCCTACCTACCTCCAAGAGGAAACGGCGTGATGGTAAGTAAGTAAGGTTAAGCCGTGTATATGTGACCTCTTCGGCCGACGTTTCAGGGCTGATGGTGGACCCAGCAATGGGATCCGAAACGTCGGCCGGAGAGGTTTCATATACATGACAGTAATACTTGGTAATAAGCTTCCGATACGAACGAACGTGCTCGCATTACTGCCCCTCATGACGGAAATTTATTAGACAAGACACCCTGAAGGTGATTCAGGCGAAACGTCGGTTGACGAATGATCCTTCTGAAGATCAGATTTTGACGCGGGTTACCCCCAAAGAAATGAATACTAACATACGTACATATACACATATACACACACATATATATATGCATATACCTATGCGTAATAATGCAAATTTGATGTAGATTATAAGTGCAATAAATTTGCATATTACACGTCTGTTGCAAAGTATTGGCAATGCAATAACTCAAGGCTGAAAAGTTGCAATAAAATTTGTTTTCCACGTTACGCAGATATTTCAACATTCCAATTTTCAAATAAATTTCACGCGATTTAAATTCTCGGTTTGATTCATGCGGCGCCTCTGAATCGAATACCTTACAAGAAGGCGTCTGCATTTATTTCATCGCCCGGGCGCAGGGGTGAAAAGCGGGGTAAGGGGGGGGGGGTGATCTACTTCCCCATTTGAATGTGCATTTTCAATCCCGAAGCGTTTCCCGCGCAATATGACGACACAAAGCAATCGCGGTGAACTCACAATCTAATTTCATGGGTTGACAAACGTAACCGTTTCAGAAGCTTTTTTTATTTAAATTACTTCCCCGCTCGGCTGAATGAGGTACTCCTGATGACGAGCCGAAGCGCCGCGGAGAATATAACGTCTCTGCGAGGACTTGGTGCGGAACCTTTGTTACATGTACCTCGGCTGTGTTGGTTTCGTTGACAATCGACCCGTGAAACGTCGTATAATTAGCTGAGCCAGCAGCGTCTGAATTGACAGAGCCAACGGGGGTTGAATTGATGGAAGCTATCGAAATTGTGAAGATAGAGACAACGCTTTGAGTATTAGCAATTCCTCAATTTTGAATCAAATAAAGCTTCGGGATAAATAGACAAATTGCATTAAGTTTTTGAATACGAGTAATTTTTTATTATTATTTATTCAACGCTCTTACGGGCTTTTACAAATATATAGAATAACAGCGTGTGATAACTATCCGAGGGGATAAAGGTTTACCATCACCAGAACTCATGTTGTAGATTCGCGATTGTGATGATGTCAGGAATGATACTGATGATAATATAAATAATTAAAAATTTTCTAAATAGATTGAATGGTAATATCATAAACCTACAGAACCAGCATTTTTAAGAAAAAATAATTGCAATAAGCCAAACCAATTTAAGAAATACAATGAAGGGAAATATGTACACACACTTAAGTGTACTCATATATTTATTAATAAATGTCTAACATTGAAAGCGTACAAGTTCATGTGATTTCCGAACTGAGGCCAAAAACCCCTATTGTGACCGCGGGTTCCACGATTTTAGATGGACCAAAGGGTAGTTCGATCAGAAATCATCCAACCGAGAGAAAGGGTTCCAAAATTACCAAACATGCCCAATTTTGATGGTCGGGTTATCCACGTATATGGGAAGTAATTTTGTAGAGAACACGATAAGAAATCGGGATTGGAACTTTTGTATTAAAAAAATAGTCTTTCTGCTCTCAAAGTTATTCGCCATCATTAATGCGACAAACCAATTAAATGCTTCGAAATTTATAAGCCTATAATTTTTATGCAATACAATGTTTCTTACTTAGTTACTTGTTACGTATACATTTTGTAACATTACAAAATGGAAAATTGACTGCAATTAAGTAGTTAATAAGTCCTCGAAAAAATTGGGGTGATAATACTGAGAATGAGGCGAGAATAAAAGAGACGGAAGTTGAAAACTATTTCGTGAGAAGGCAAAGATGCTCCAATGGGTTGTAACCACGCTATTATGATGATATTATAACATGGTTTATCTACCTGGTCATTAATATCATCAGCTTTCTATCCATTGCAGGATGAACATCTCCACGCAGAAATGAATGATTTCATTACTTATCGATACTTATGACTAGATGTAACTTAAAGTTAGACATCCTTAAATTTATATATAAATAAATAGATTACTTGTCTAAGACCACTAATGAGTTTAAGATGATGACAACATCGGTAGTTGTCGAAACTAGTTGTGTAATCATCTTAAACTCATTAGTGGTCTTAGACAAGTAATCTATTTATTTATATATAATTATAATGTCACTCCACAAAGTTAACGCCAATTCAATAAATAATATATCCTTAAATTTAATAAAGACAATTGAATTAGTACGTGTAAGCCGTGCGTACGAGGCACATTGTTTCGTTGTGTTGGTGTTTATACAACAATGTGAGTCGTGCGCACGGCTTGCATATACTAATTCGATTGTCATTCTTAAATGTAAAGAGGTCTACTTTTGTATTTGAGTAAAAGACAAAAAATGTAAATTAAACATTAAACAGTGCGATGAGAATCATCTCAAGGAGAAACAGATTAAAGATAAAAGACAAATTAAAAAGATATTAGCAGATTTAAATTGGCTCACCCTAAAACAAAGACTAACCGAATTATTTTGGTATAAATAATCTTTAATAAATAATATTATAATATATTAAATATGTAGATATTCATGGAAATGACAAAAAAATATTGAAATAAAAATTCCAAAGAGAAAAAAAGAAAATATACAAAATTGTTTGTATTACAAATGACTAAAAGAATTGAATAATCTACCAGAGGAAATAAAAAAAAACAGAGAAATATTATCATGTTTAAAAAGGATTGCAGACGTTACATCAATTACAGTTAATATTGGTATTGATAAATTACATTGTTAACTAAATAAAGAAATATAAATAAAATAAAATGACTGCAATCATCCAGCGATTGATCTGCTCTTACCTATTGATTGTTGCCGCGGCATTTACCTACTGATCCGCTTAATAGTAATCTGCTTGGCTACATTTCTAACTAGTAATTAAGCATTATTGGTACCTGACATTTAGCAATTGGAGGTTTCGTTTCTAATTTACCACTAATTACTAGCCACGTTACGAATAATCAGTTACAATCGAACACAACTGACATTAAAAGTAACGCTTCAATTTTTTTTTCATTATGTTACAAAACACTTCGCAGTCTGCCATATTTATATTGATTTTATATTACAACCTTACACAGAAACCAATTACGTACCTACGTGCATACTGGTATACATGTAAAGAAGCTATTTGAATATTTCACAAACAAAGGCGATTGCTCCGCCCACCACCTGCCTCGGAGGCTCCACAAAGGATGCGAGTCACTTCAGCGAAGGGCGCAATCCTTCAGCCCGGCAGAGGATACAGCTAAACAAGCTAACCTTATTAAATCGATCCTTGAACAGAATTTTACAAGTACGTAACTCAATTTAAATGAAAGAACTTTTTGTCCGTTTTTATTCAAGACCTTTCCCCCGTGCAAATGGAGGCTGCGGCCCGTGAACTCTGAAAGGATTTATGAATAAATTACACCTTTATCGGAAAAGTGATGAAACTTTGTTTTCCTCCTATGTTTTCTAAACGTTTCTGCATTTCTTGTGAAATGTTTGCGAAAAATTGTACAGAGATTAACTAAACCCCCTCTTATGGGTCACGGTGAAAGTATGTCCCCCCTCTCGAATATTTAAGACACATATATACTACAGTTACAAGTATATATACTTGTATATATAAAATAACAAATAATTACATTATTAAATCCTCTAGTAAATAAATCTTTTTTTTAATTTCATTCCAAACCGAGTTTCTTCGAGTAAAGACGAATTTTTGCAATAATGCGATACTTATTTACTAAGAAAATAAATATATTTTTATTTTTATAAAGAATTAAGCGTTTTTATAATTGTACTTTTCATAATTCTTTCAAAATATACAAACTCGTAGTAATTTTTTTACACAAGTGAAACCTATTTATATTATTTTAGTGGTCTGTGGGCGAGGGATATTCAAACCCGATCGGTTATGTTAATACTCGTGGAAGTCGCCATCACTGTGTATTATTTAATCTAAGAATTACACTGATTTTGATTGGCTTTGGATTATTTCGGTGTACTTAAATTGTATAAAGACTACATTATGAAACACTCGATGCTCTGAAATTGTTTCATTTGCGTTTGCGTTACAACTCGAAGAAATGACCAGATCTGGATGGTACTGGTATCATAGTGAAATGGCGATCCAAACTAGGGACTGCAGAGAAAGAAAAGATGGAGAACGATTGTCAAGGATATCAGCAGACCACAACCTGGAGGACATGATTCTCAGTAATGAGAAACCGACTGGAAAAGACCATTAATGAGACACTAAGCGAATATCGCATTTGGCTCGGGTTTGGATTCATTCATTAATCTAATTGATTCACTGACTGTTGAATAAGATAATATGAAATAATAGGGACAATCACTACATTGAAGCATGAGTTTTACGTAAATATATGTTTTGGAAAAAATAGAAATTAAACATATAACTAAACGAATGCTCGAATTAAGAAAAAAATAATACAAATTTTATATTCCGATTTATTTCATTTTTTCAATTTAATCCTTGAAATAAATCACAAATTCAAACGCCACAATCGCAATACTAGCACGCCACTGGTATTGTGATTGTGGCGTTTGCAATTAGATGCCAGAAACATAGGAAAGGGAAAAAAGGACTCGAAGAATTGCGTTTTCTCTCGCGCCTCTCAATCACCTCCAGATTGTCAATGGACTGAATGTAATTTATCACTATCTTGTCAAATGTAGACACAATAGACTCGCGGACTCTTCGAGTTTTATTAGCAGTATTAAACATTCCGATCCAAGCTCGTCGAACGACTGACTGGTACACAATACATTAATTCGTTCACAGACAAGGCCCAAACATTAATTTAGCCTGATTTTTCATAATTATTGTATAAAATAATATACGCCATGACTTTGTGCCTTTTAACAAAACATTTACGTGAATAGAATTTTTTACGGCCAGCTACAAATCATCGCTACAATTGAACACCAATCACAGGCATAATCAAAATTTATCTCATCACTAGAATGATTTGCATTCGATGCTGCAAACATTCGGGTGAACTAATCACCCCTGTATAAATGGATTTTTTTAACGCTGGAGATAATTATCAGCGCAACGATTGATTTATCCATATCTGATTTGTTTAATTAATTTATACCAAGGGTTCGTAACTTATGATTAATAATAATTCATTATATCTCAACAAAGCGAAGGGTTTTTGTTAATATATTCTTTCCAAAGCCAAATCAAATAGAAATTAAGCGAAACCTTTTCGAAAAAGCAACTTCCCCTTTACCTTTTCCTAAATGAATAGATGGTTCAATAAGCCATTATACTTCTCTTCGCGGAATAATTGAAAGCTTCTTAATTAAAACAGCTCTTTCTGTATTTTTGGGAGATTTAACCAATAGTTAATTAAAACAATCTAAACAAAACATACTTGCCCATATATATTTTTAACATTGCTCAAATATTAACTTTGCTTTAACTTATAGATATGTGCATATACTATCTAAAAACATGAGAGGTAAATTATTTGATTCATTAAAATTGTATTAAACCCTAATCTCGAATGCCTAAAAAATACGTTAAAACTATTGTGATAAAAACAAAAAATGAAATAATAATAATTCTTCACCTAAGTATTAAAATACATCTACGCCTAAATAAGTGATCACAAACCCTTGTAGGAGATAGTAAGGAAAATAAATAGCAAAAAAAAACTCAAAAACAGATTTCTGGTAGTAGATAAAAAATCTCATTATTTTTCTTGTTCTTGTCCTGCATACGTCCCAAAGTCTTCGTCTCCTTGTTTCCACTTATGTTTCCACTTATTCACCATTATCTACAGTACAAATTATATCTTCATTATTATTATTATTATTACATACTATTCATATTTTTTACCACGTTTTGCTTATTATATGTGAACGAAAATATTTTTTTCATTTGAATTTAACCATCACAAACCAATGACTTCCCCACCAAGCTACTTTTAATTACAAGGGTAGCATCACACGAACTTACTAGTAAATAAATTAAAATAATTCACACCAAATGTAAAAATGTGTTTCTATTTATGATTATTTGTGTTGATTTATGTTGATATATTTTTGAAATATTTATGTTTATTTTGCTATTTTAATTTATGTTTTAATTACTAGATGTAAAAATGTGTTCTTTTTATAACTGAATAAAAAGTATATAAACAAAATCTTTTGACTTTGACTGTGATTAATTTTTAAGTAAGTAAGTTTCATTTATAAGTGCCGTACTTTTGGAATATAAATTGGCGATTTATACGCTGATACTGACAATTAATTTTGAGACTGTTGAGTGTAATTTTTCATTATGGATTTTTATTCATTTCTCATTTCATTTGTATTATTTTTGATAGTGTGTTTTTACCCTGTTGACGAACTTTTCATACCTTTTCCTGCAATAGTGTACAATGTTTGCCTCAGCAATAACCCTGTTATTAAAAAGTATTTCATAAATTATATAAACTTTCCATGCCAGTCAGATTATTTTAAAAAACTTTTTCTATTGTCATCTTTAGGGAGTATCGGTATTTTCGAGAAATCAAATAAAAAAAATAATTAATGTTATGTTCCAAACTTTATTAAACTACCGTACACAGTAAATATTTGGTGTACTTTATGCAGACATTATTGAATTACTTTAACTATGTATATATAATATAATAATATAATACAATCAAATAATAATATATCACCTTTAAATAAAAATATTTCGGGCTTAGTGTTAAAAACTGAGATCACGCTATAATTAGTAAAAATTTAAGAAGTAGTCAAGATTTGTCTTGTAAAACTTGATACGAAATAAGATTAGAGATCCCATTGATCAGAGATATTTAAATTTATTTATTTATGTTTTCACAGTATATAGGTATTATTTTGAGGAGTTTATTAGGTTCTTGAATATTTATTTTATTCTGAGGATGACCCTGTTAAAAGCCGCAACAACCATAGAACTTGTATGAAAAGATGTATGCCAGGATAGAAGAGTGTGGCGTTCAATCCTCTCTGCCTACCCCTCCGGGGAAACGGCGTGATGGTTAGTTAGTTAGTTAGTTTTTATAATATTTATTTTTTAAAGAAAATACTTAGAAAATAATTTAGTCACCACTAACGATAAAACAATTCAGTGTTGCTGTACTATTACCTTAATAATGTTTATACGGCTAATTCAAGTACTTTTAAGCGTAAATATGCCAGATTTCTGCCTCACTAGGTATATGCAATGTCTATAATCTGTCTTGTGCTGCCTATATAAAAGGTATGTTAGCTTAAGTAGGTGAGTCTTCACTGAAATATTCATGCTGTAGAGATGTCAGGAGTGTACTTCTATGGCGTGAAATCGCCGAAATCACGAGTCTAAAGGGTCAAAAGCTCTCCCCTATGTACCCGTCAAATTCAATTTATCCGGACAATTCTATCTGGGGGTAATGGCGGTCATCATTGTTTAAAAGGTTTCGTGAATTTCCACCAAATAATCCAGGGCGCTGTGGGAAAAACGGGATCTGACATGTGACGCGGGCGAACGAGATGTCTGTCATGTAAATGGCGTCATCTCGCGTATAAAGGTTTGTAATCTATGTAAAACATATATCATACATCCCATTGGGGCAATTTTTATAGTGGTTTCATGTATTATGTACCTCTTATGAAATAAAATTGAATATCTGTTATTACTCCCTCTCTTTTACCTCGTAGCGTCTGCTTGCTTGCTTGTCTGACGAAAAAACTTTGGATCGATTTTTAGCGTTTTCCCGTGATCAAATCGAGCTGAAACTTTGCAGACAGACTCGTGGCGACGATAAAAATAATCTAACAAACTCTCGTTTTAAAAAAAAATAATAGTTAATGTATAATTTTGGTTTTTTAGAAATTTTAATGGTTTTTTTTCAAATTGGTATCCATTCTATATGAGTAATTAGCCCGACGCATGTATAGACACGAAACCCCATTCAAAGCGAAAGGGAGTATTGTAAAAACTTGGTTTTTATGGGTTATTTTTTTTTACTGTCCTTTACCCTGTTACTGATCTCAAATTAATTTTTTATAGTTACTCTTTATCTTATTTCGTGATTATAATCAGCTGGATTGATGGGTTTTCTAAAAGCAATGACCGAGATGTGAAATGAAGGGGAATTAGAAAAGGAACAATAAAAGTCCGGAAATTGCGATATTTTGGCGATTCAAGGAAAACTTATGAGCAGAAAAGATCCTGGAAGACAAAGGACATCGTTTACATGACTGAAATATCTAAAGAAATGGTTTTGAAAATCTGCAGCCGACCATTTAGAACTGCAAACAAGATAGGGATCACAACATAATCAATAACTGGTGAAGCGCTAGAAGAAGAAACAAAACAGAGGCACTCTCCTCTCCTCCCCTGATCCAACACCTCCCAGTGATATAAATGCCTGCAGATATAAGGTACATTGAATATCGTCCGTTCTATATATTGCACAGTTATTTTTATAAAATAAGTGTAACGAGAACTACTGAAACTGATAAATTAATACATTCTTTAAAAAACTCGCGCTGCGTTGTATATCTTGCGTTGAAACATATCAATGTTTCCACTCAAGGTATACAACACAAACTAGAATTTACATCAATGAGTGCAGTACCCACCAGTACACAGAATTACATTTTTCTTGTGTAAAGAAGAGAAATTGAAACAATAAGCACACCACAATAACACATTATCAAATTGATCACAATTATATTATAAAAACTACATCAGAAAACGGAAATTAAACAAGAATAACAGCGCATAATGTGAAAAATTCCGTTGCATGATACGCCCGCATTTCTTTAAGTAAAAATTACTCAAAATAAGTAAAACATCATCAATAAAATATTATGTACTAAAACTCGTGAATTTCGTTTTCAAGTATTTTGAAACAGCAAAAAATTTTCATCGACAGACCTCTTCAGCGATTCCGTCAAAATGTAGTTTACCGCTTGTTTTACACGCTGACAGTACGTCATGTCGACTCGCATCTCCCGATCGCTGCGCTGACAAATTTGGTCCGAAGTGATAAATCTCCCGAGGATGATGCTGCGAGAGTAAACCGCCCGACAAACCGAATATAGCCGGCTGGCTTTGATTCACTGATTTGAATAATCATGTTACAATATTGTTCTCGCGTGGCGCGGCGGTTAGGGGGAGTGCTGCGGTCTCGTGGTCTGTAGGGACGCGTTATTAGTTAGTAAATACTTTCTTGTAGGCAACGGGCACTGGCGCATATGTGTTTCGCTATCACCGAAACTGTAAATTATTTACTTAACCATATAGGTATGTTATTCTAAGAATACGTGTATTTTTGAAGAAAATTTATTAGGGGTTGCTCATTAAAACGATAAAACAAAACAGTTTAATTTTCTTACTTTATTTATTGTTATTTAAACTACAAATTGTAAATTTTTCATGAATAAAAAGCAAGGCTATTAGAGTACCAAAAAAATATATTTAAAAAAATTTAACAAATTATATTTATTATTTGTTTTAACCTACTTATATTCATTAATTACACCTACATGTTTCGGAAAAACCTTTCCATCGTCAGAGTGTTTAATAAATGTCGAAATATCAAAATCAGTGATGTCTTTTGTTTTTTTGTTTTCTAAATTATTTTTAAATATTATTGACGAAGTTCTTGATAACACAAAATTATTGTAAAAATTTTTAGAATCGGACTAGTAGTTAAATTTATTTGATTATTGATAATATTTTGTTTACTTTTACATGCATTACTAATTTCTAATGATGCTAAATTATTCAATTTCAGACCAAAATTATTTATGTGTAAAATAGAAAGTCCTAAATTTTTATCAAAACCGTGATCATTTTCTTATAAATGATTTGAAAATTCAGGAAAACCATGATTATTCAGACGTCTCAGATTTAATCTCTTTAAAATTAAATTTGAGAGTTAAAATTTTTAACGGTTTTTCCAATATAAAACGCTGCACAATCTTTGCACGAAAGTTTATAAAATTTTAATTTGCAGCATAAAAAATAAAAATTGTGATAATGATTGTATCTAAAAATGACAATCATAAAACAGTGAGTGAAGTCGCTCTCGCCTGCTGGTGGGAGCGAATTGATTAATTACAGAAGTTCGGATCAGTTGAAAGTCGAATTAATTATTTTAAACAAAGAGATTTATAGTCATTTATTATTTCCTCCGACCGATAATGAATACAGTTTTTAGATGATAGATATAATTTTCATTTTCTACTGGAACATCAAGATTAAAATGAAATAATTGGAAAATTTTAAATAATATTGTAGTGTTTTTTGTGTGCTCGTCACCCACTGCCCGTGGCGCAGGAGTAGTGGGGGGAGGCGAGCGCATAAAACCGGGGGCACTGAGCGTACCGGGCTTTTCGATTACCAAATAACGCATTCGATAGACAGGCTCGGTCGGCAACAAATCATATTGTTATAATAAACTAGAGTAATTACTATATCGTGTATTACTCCACCTGGAAACCCATCACTGCATTCCCATGAGGGAATACATAACAGTTATGTTAGTATTTAACCATTTAATGAGATTTTTAGTCTACCGCTTTCGAGACACACCCAACTCTTTGTTAGGACCACTACTTCACTAGCGTGTAAATACCGTTATACATTTACATGCTAGTGTAGTGGTGATCCGGTTTTCGAAACCGGTAATTAGCGAGAGTAAAAGTATGTGAATGTCCATAAAAGTTATTATTAAAAATAGCATATAAACATACTATCTTTAGCACACTTTTTGTAAATGATTTAAGTGCTTATTTCTTTACGCAATTATTATATATATAGATATATATATATATATATCCTATAGATATATAAGCACAAAATTATTATATATATTTATATATTATATATATTCATATGTACATTTTCTCAGAAATTCTTTGTCAATGTAAAATGTATGATACGCCAAGAGTCTGTCACTCATGCTAGAAGAGAAAGATCCATCATAAGTAACTGCCCTCTGCTTGTCAAAAACAATGTAAAAAATTTTAATATACAAAAATAAAAAAAATAAAAATATGCTAATCGCTATATGCAATTATTCTTACAATAAAAGCTGATTGCATCCCCCATTAAAACCTCCAGTGGTTGTGCAAAAATTCATTTTTTACTTTTGTGCCAGATTTGGAAAATGTGTTTCCTCTTTATGGATTATTTAATTTATACATTTCTGGAATATTTATGTTAAAGTGTTATGTTAAGGTACTTTTTTACTCCCTTTATATTAACTCGTGGCGTCTGCTTGCTTGCTTGCCGTCGAAAAACTTTGGATCGATTTTTAACCCTTTTCCCGTGATCCAATCAACCTGCAATTTTGCAAGCAGACGCGGGGCGACGATCAAGAAGATCTTTCAAATTTTCAAGAAAAAAATAATAATTATAGTATAATTTTTGGATTTTTCAAATTTTTAATGGTTTTTTCATAAAAGTTGTATGGAGATTCCGACGCATATGGTAGACAT